>JAACNH010001384.1:0-80564 GCA_019447015.1 Hymenochirus boettgeri | reverse complement strand
CAATGACGCTCTGGGGTTTATAGGGATCGATATTACAATGACAGATGGGGTTTATAGGGGGGGGCGATATTACAATGACAGCGGGGTTTAGGGGCGATATCATGGACAGCTGGGTTTATAGGGGGATATTCAATGACAGCTGGGGTTTATGAGGGGGCGATATTACATATGGACAGCTGTGTGGGGTTTATAGGGGAGATATTGCAATGACAGCTGGGGTTTATAGGGCGATATTACAATGACAGCTGGGGTTTATAGGAGGGACGATATTACAATGACAGCTGGGGTTTATAGGGGGGGGGCGATATACAATGACAGCGGGGTTTATCGGGGCGATATTTACAATGACAGCTGGGGTTTATAGGGCGATATTTACAATGACAGCTGGGGTTTATAGGGACGATATTGCAATTGAAAGCTGGGTTTATAGGGGCGGGGGTGATATTACAATGACAGCTGGGTTTATAGGGACGATATTACAATGACAGTTGGGTTTTTAAGGGGGCGATATACAATGACAGCTGGGGTTATAGGGGGCGATATTACACGAAGCTGGGGTTGTATAGGGGGTGTGATATACAATGACAGTGGGGTTATAGGTGGTGATATTACAGAAGCTGGGGTTTATAGGGGGCGGATATGCAATGACAGCTGGGGTTTTATGGGGGGATATTACAATGACAGCTTGGGGTTTATAGGGGCGATATTACAATGACAGCTGGGGTTTTAAAGGGGCGATATTACAATGACAGCTGGGGTTTATAGGGGTCGATATTACAATGACAGCTGGGGTTTATAGGGGCATATTACAAACAGCTGGGGGTTATAGGGACGATTTACAATGACAGCTGGGGGTTTAGGGGCGATATTACAATGACAGCTGGGGTTTATAGGGACGATATTACAATGACAGCTGGGGTTTATAGGGGCGATATTACAATGACAGCTGGGGTTTATAGGGGGCTATTACAATGACAGCTGGGGTTTTTAGGGGCGATATTAAATGACAGCTGGGGTTTAAGGGGGGATATTACAATGACAGCTGGGGTTTATGGGGGACGATATTACAATGACAGCTGGGGTTTATAGGGGGCGATATTACAATGACGCTGGGTTTATAGGGGGCGATATTACAAGACAGCTGGGGTTTATAGGGGGCGATATTACAATGACAGCTGGGGTTTATACGGGGCGATGGTATACAATGACAGTGGGGTTTAGGGTACGATATTACAATGACAGCTGGGGTTTTTATAGGGGCGATATTCAATGACAGCTGGGTTTATAGGGGGATTATTCAATGACAGCTGGGGTTTGGTTATAGGGGGTGTATTCAATGACAGCTGGGGTTATAGGGGACGATATTCAATGACATGGGGTTTATAGGGGACGATATTACAATGACAGCTGGGGTTTATAGGGGAGATATTACAATTATGCCAAGCTGGGGTTTATAGGGGACGGTATTACAATGACAGCTGGGGTTTATAGGGGCGATATTTACAATGACAGCTGGGGGTTTATAGGGGCGATATTACAATGACAGCTGGGGTTTATAGGGGCGATATTACAATGACAGCTGGGGTTATAGGGGCGATATGCAATGAAAAGCTGGGTATTAAGGGGGTGATATTACAATGACAGCTGGGGTTTAAGGGCGATATTACAATGACAGCTGGGGTTTAAAGGGGGCGATATTACAATGACAGTGGGGTTTATAGGGGCGATATTACAATGACAGCTGGGGTTTATTAGGGGGTGATATTACAATGACAGCTGGGGTTTATAGGGGGATCGATATTACAATGACAGCTGGGGTTTATAGGGGGTGATATTGCAATGACAGCTGGGGTTTATAGGGGGTGATATTACAATGACAGCTGGGGTTTTATTAGGGACGATATTACAATGACAGCTGGGGTTTAAAGGGGCGATATTACAATGACAGCTGGGGTTTATAGGGGCGATATTACAACGACAGCTGGGTTATAGGGGCTTTATTAAAGACGGGGTTTGGGACGATATTACAATGACAGTGGGGTTTATAGGGGGTGATATTTACAATGACAGCTGGGGTTTATAGGGACGAATTACATGACAGCTGGGGTTTATAGGGGACGATATTACAATGACAGCTGGGGTTTATAGGGGGATATTACAATGACAGCTGGGGTTTATAGGGGACGATATTTACAATGCAGCTGGGGTTTATAGGGGCGATATTACAATGACAGCTGGGGTTTATAGGGGGAGTTATTACAATGACAGTTGGGGTTTATAGGGGGCGATATTACAGTTGGGGTTTATAGGGGGCGATATTACAATGACAGCTGGGGTTTATAGGGGGCGATATTACAATGACAGCTGGGGTTTATAGGGGGCGGTATTACAATGACACGTGGGTTTATAGGGGGATATTACAATGACAGTGGGGTTTATGGGGAGTATTACAATGACAGCTGGGGTTTATAGGGGTGATATTCAATGACAGTGGGGTTTTTATAGGGGACGATATTACAATGACAGCTGGGGTTTATAGGGGAGATATTACAATGACAGCTGGGGTTTATAGGGACGGTATTACAATGACAGCTGGGGTTTATAGGGGACAATATTACAATGACAGCTGGGGTTTATAGGGGGATATTACAATGACAGCTGGGTTTATAGGGGGGATATGACAATGACAGCTGGGTTTATAGGGGGCGATATTACATGACAGCTGGGGTTTATAGGGTAGGCGATATTACAATGACAGCTGGGGTTTATAGGGCGATATATACAAGACAGCTGGGGGGTTTATAGGGGCGATATTACAATGACAGCTGGGGTTTATAGGGGCGATATTACAATGCAGGGGTTTTTAGTGGACGATATTACAATGACAGCTGGGGTTTATAGGGGGCGATGAGATATTACAATGACAGCTGGGGTTTATAGGGGGCGATACTACAATGACAGCTGGGGTTTATAGGGGGCGATATTGCAATGACAGCTGGGGTTTATAGGGGCGATATTACAATGACAGCTGGGGTTTATAGGGGGATATTCAATGACAGCTGGGGTTTATAGGGGGTGATATTGCAATGACAGCTGGGGTTATAGGGACGATATTACAATGACAGCTGGGGTTTATAGGGGCGATATTACAAGACAGCGGGGTTTAAGGGGGATATTCAATGACACGGGTCTATAGGGGCGATATTCAATGACAGCTGGGGTTTATAGGGGACGATATTACAATGACAGCTGGGGTTTATAGGGGCGATATTACAATGACAGCTGGGGTTTATAGGGGACGAATTACAATGACAGCTGGGGTTTATAGGGGGATGATATTACAATGACAGCTGGGGTTTATAGGGGGCGATATACAATGACAGCTGGGGTTTATAGGGGGCGATATTACAATGACAGCGGGTGGGTTTATAGGAGGGGCGATATACAATGACAGCTGGGGTTTATAGGGGCGATATTACAATGACAGCTGGGGTTTATAGGGGCGATATTGCAATGACAGCTGGGGTTTATAGGGGCGATATTACAATGACAGCTGGGTTTATTAGGGACGATTTACAATGGACAGTGGGGTTTATAGGGGGTGATATTACAATGACAGGGGGTTTATAGGGGGCGATATTACAATGACAGCTGGGGTTTATAGGGACGATATACAATGACAGCTGGGGTTTAGGGGCGATATTACAATAAAGCTGGTTTATAGGGGGCGATATTGCAATGACAGCGGGTTTATAGGGGCGATATTACAATGACAGCTGGGGTTTATAGGGGCGATATTACAATGACAGCTGGGGTTTAAAGGGGCGGATTAGTTACAATGACAGCTGGGGTGGTTATTATAAGGGGCGATATTACAATGACAGCTGGGGTTTATAGGGGACAATATTAAAAGACAGCTGGGGTTCATAGTGGACGATATTACAATGACAGCTGGGGTTATAGGGACGATATTACAATGACAGCTGGGGTTTATAGGGGGACGATATTACAAGAGCTGGGGTTTATGAGGGGGACGATATTTCACTGACCTGGGGTTTATAATCGGGATATTAAAATGACAGCTGGGGTTTATAGGGACGAATTTACAATGAAGTGGGGTTATTGGGGACAGAGGTTATGGATCAATGCAGCTGGGGTTTATAGGGGGGCATATTACAATGACAGTGGGTTATAGGGCGGATATTACAGATCTGGGGTGTTATAGGGGGGGATATTACAATGACAGTGGGGTTATAGGGGGGATATTACAATGACAGCTGGGGTTTATAGGGGGCGATATACAATGACCGTGGGGTTATAGGGGACGCATATTACAATGCAGTTTGGGGTTTATAGGGATGATATTAGCACTGACAGCGGTCGTTTATAGGGGGGGGTGATATTGTATATGGGGCCCAGGAATGTGCATTGATCATCTCTTTTCTTGTTTGTTATAATGTTTAGGTCAGATCAGTAGCACTTCCACTATATGTTATAAAGTAATTTTTCCACAGGAGCTCCCACAGCCCCCCTTTTGTGTTATAAAGTAATTTTTCCACAGGAGCTCCCACAGCCCCCCTTTTGTGTATCCTACCTTTCTGAGCATCAGCAGAACAAATTATTGTTAGCACTTTGTACCCACCCACCCCACTTGTACCTGTATGTTGTCCCTCCCACTTAGATTGTAAGCTCTTCCGGGCAGGGATCTCATTGAGGCTTGTTGCACTTATATCAATTTATTCATAATTTATATATATGCTTTCTTAACCGATGTATGAAATTGTATTTAATTTAATTTTTATCTATCTATATAATGTCTTGCACTTCTCCCCTTGTTTGTACACTCTGTATTGTGCAGCGCTGCTTTATAAATAAAATTATACATACATACATGGAAATCAAACATTAACCAGGAACAGTTCCGTGAAAAAAATGAAAAAGCTTACCCAATCAATTAATGTACACACCATTTAAAGGGCAAGACTTACCTGGTGTTCTGTTTCCTCTCTTTCTGCTTACTGGTTCTTTAGCTTTTAGTTATGTGACAGTTGACATCACAGTCAATGACTGAATGCTATTCCTCTAGCTGTTACTTCTGAGCACGTGCAGAGGAGTCAGAAACTGGTGCATAGCAGATTATTGGTCCTACACCTGACAGCTTTCTAACTATTGTGGTTATGGTGTTTGGAGGTGATTTACCTAAATAAAAAATTGTATTTGAGGGGTAAACATGCCCTTTAATTATCAAGAATTTGGTTGTTTGCAAGGATTTTGCATTTAGAATAAAACAATCGCATTCCATCTTAGAAGATAATATCGGACCTGACATCAAATGGACCCCCTGCCTCTTAGACTGTTAGTTATAGGAAGGCATCTAAAGGAAGAAATATACATGTTCCATATGAATGAACACCATCATAAAGGACAAGTAAAGGACACGTTTGAAACTGATTTATTTAACATTAATTTTAACTTGGCATCTTAACATACAGTATACACATGAACGTTTCCTTTGAGATGTAGGTTTCCCTTGAATGAATAGAGGACTGGGCGATCCGTCTTCAGTTGACTCAGCTATTCAAAACAGTTGGGTTTTTTTGATGATGGTCTTTGTCTGTTGTCATTCATTCAATAGTCATGGAAATGAGGGATGAACAGCTCATAATTCGAAATAAAGGGGGAGAAATGTGGAGAGAAGTTTCCTGTTCAGGGATAAACGTATAAATAAAAATCTTCATGCAAAAGCAGAAAGGGAACAAAGTAGGAAGGGAGGAATATAACAAAAGAAAATAAGGCTATTATCAATATTCTACAAGCCAACAGAAGCTGTAATACACATGAAATAAAGGTTGTCTTGCATAGAGTGTTATTCATAAAAGAGAATTTTCAATGTGCGAGAAACGTCTAGCTTCTTTGTTCTTTAAATCTCAAGTTGGAACTATTTGTTCCATAGGTTGGATTATTTATTTCATTGACGCAGTTCTGCTTAATGTTCATATCTGCTAAGGGATGTCATAGAACAAATACTTTTTATTTAACAAGAAAACACACCTCTTTTCCTGATGTCCCTGAATGGATATACTTCTCTATGGTGTTCTTCTTCTGTTCTTCTTTGGTGTTCTTCTTCTCTGTTCTTCTTTGGTGTTCTTCTTCTCTGTTCTTCTTCTCTGTTCTTCTTTGGTGTTCTTCTTCTCTGTTCTTCTTCTCTGTTCTTCTTTGGTGTTCTTCTTCTCTGTTCTTCTTTGGTGTTCTTCTCTGATGTTCTTTGGTGTTCTTCTCTGTTCTTCTTTGGTGTTCTTCTCTGTTCTTCTTTGGTGTTCTTCTTCTCTGTTCTTCTTTGGTATTTTTCCTCTCTGTTCTTTTAGGTGGCAGCCGCCAGTCATGGTCGTACTCACAGTGGCTGCAGAACCTACCTGCTTTATACTGTAGCTGCACAAGTTCCTGACGAGGTTATGAAGAAGTTCTCTGACAAGGTGGCTCCTCTGATGCGTCCTTAGCCACCACGTGAGCCTGCACAATAGAGTTGAACCTCCTGGATGGAGGCTGGCGAGCATCAAGAGGAATATTGTATCTCCATTCATATATTGGGGTTAGAATCCTGTATCGTGTTCTTCAGGTTTTTGTGGGTCCTGCTGCTATATACTGTATTAATTTGACAGTGTAACATGAAACTAATTCTACTCGCATTGATAGACTCCTCTATCACAGTCCTATCTTGTAAGTTTTCCTCATGGACTAACATGACTTCAGTTAAAACTTTCGAAAAGGATTAATAAGTTATTGAGAAATAAACACTGCACCTTGTAATTATTAAAAATTCTTACATACAGAGAGAAATCTAAGATTGTTAATGATGGACTGATCTGCTATAAACAAAGGTTATTGTAGGACAGTAGATGGACATATGTGTCCCATGGTAATATTACATGTTCTTAATCACTTCCGGCTCACACAGCATCCATTGATTTGACCATTGAGCTCCACCGTATAATGACACTGGCAGCTTAACATTACTTTGGTGTTCTTAGGTACACTTTAGTGCGGCGTTTAATGGTCTGTCCAGTTTGGTTCTCACCCTTCATACCCATGCATGTGTTATTGCTATTTATAAACCAACAAAAAAGGAGAATGCATTTATCATAAATAATCAGGAATATAACAGCGTCCTTAGTCAGCGACTTCAACCCAATTGTATTACGTTTAATGCACATCACAATATTACAACAACAAGGTCATAAATGTTTCAAAGGAATTACAGAAGAAGAAAGGGTTAAATGGGAACATCACCCAGTCAAATTAAGATTTATAGTAATTAACGTCAAGTTGACATCGCTTGACAGATGAATTCATGCAAGACTTAATTTGCCAAGGAACGTACAATGGAGTCAGGGCTCCCCAGTAATTTTCATGATGAGGGATCAAAGAGTTTGACTTTGTCAGAACAGATAATTACACACTGAGCACTAAGTACGGTGAACAAACAAACAAAAAGTTTTGAAAGCTTTCCTTTAAGATTGGTTTTAGTGGGGCAAAAAGCCGTTAATTGGTGTGTTGGTAATTATGCGGTAAGGCCACTTGCTTTATTCGACCGATGTGTTTTTAATTGGATGGCGGCACAACTTAAATGGGTTTGACTTTTAGACAATTAATGGTTTAAGTGCAACTGGCAGAAGGTAATGTGTAATTCTGTGTAGGAGAAATAAAACAATAAGGACCCCCTATAAACCACTGTACATAGACTATAATCTCTCAATTAGACTTTGCTAGTCCCAGGTAGGATAAAGAGACCTTGCATGGTAAAACCTGCCTTTTGTTTGAATGTAATGTGACTGGTTATATCAACTTCTAAAATAATGTTAATAATAATAAATATTAATAAGTATAGAAAATATAATAATATATTCTGTACAGATGTCTACACACCAATATGGAAGCACTTGCAATGTATTTTCCAGCCAGTATGAGTGGCACAAAGAAGAGCCTACCAGGAACTATACTAACTAGTCAGCTGATTTTACTGCCCTTTATTTGCTTATGAAGAAAAGATAATCAGGGTTATTCAATAAAAGTTCTTATTGTATAAAATGGTGCTAATTTTGCCCCAACCAATCAGTTGTCAATTTTCAAAGTAAAATAAGATCTGATTGGTTGGGGCAAAATTATCACTATTTAAAGGGACACTATACTGAAAAAATGCCTCATCTTAATCTATAATTGAATACATGTAAATAGCAGTTTGTTGCATGCCTTCAATGCAGCACACATTTTGTTTAGGAGCATTATCCCCCATCCCTCTTTTAACCACTCCCAATTCCATCCGACCTGACTTTTTTCCCACAAACCAACTGTCAAGCCTGCACACAGTATACAGCATTCCAACTGTCACCATTCCAGCTACAGTAAAACTACTCACAGAAGAATAGTTTTTGAGAGCAAGGAACTTGATTGACAGCTGAAATATAAGAAGTTTTAGATTGGATATCAAAAGAAATAGGGGGTGGAACAAAAAAAACGATACAGTGGTGGTTGGGAAGAATTATAGTTTCCATTTATGGTCAATTTAAAATAACCTATTTTTAGGGATAGATGCCCTTTAAACAATAAGAACTTTTATTGAATAACCCTGTTTCTAAAGGTGGCCATACACCTGCAATTTCCATCGCAATGTGCCCACAGATCACATTGGTATCTGTTGGCACATTGTGAAGGGAACCTGCACACATGGAACTGACCGATCCCCATATGCGGTATGGGGATTGCTCAGCCGTGAGGCCATACACAGCACAATTGGTATCGGCTCCCTCTATTAAAGTAAAGGGAGCCGACCGACAGAAATTTTCTGTCTTTCCCGGTCGGGAATATCCCCTACACATGAGCGATAATAGGTAAATAGGTTTTTCCTATTATCGCTCGTGTGTATGGCACCCTTTATTTTCTCTACATAGTAGCTCTTGTGGAATATTGGTCTAATTTTCACACTAACTACACCTAGACTTCCACAAAAAAAAGAGTTGGATTATAGGAGATGACCCCTATAACCCACAGGTTTATTTCATAAATCCTCCAGCAGCCACAACATATGGAGAGGTGAGGCTTCTTTGTGAATGCGCTCTGTCTAATGGACCAATGTTACTGGTGACTTTACTTTCTACCATATTTTCTTGGGAAGAAAAGAATAGAAGAACACCAAGCTCACCAAGAACACCAAGCTCACCAAGAACACCAAGCAACCAAGAATCACCAGAACACCAAGCTCACCAAGAACACCAAGCTCACCAAGAACACCAAGCTCACCAAGAACACAAAGCTCACCAAGAACACCAAGCTCACCAACAACACCAAGCTCACCAAGAACACCAAGCTCATCATTGGTTTGGGTGATATTATATTACATTATAAACGTAATCAGTTGGATAAACCCTTTGTATAAAACGTACAAGACACTATCGTAACGAGAATGCTGCTCTACTAAGATTTGTGGCCAGGGGAATAGAATTTCTTAACAAACATACAGGGAGATTCAATAAAAGTTCTTATCGTTAAAAATGGTGCTAATTTTGCCCCAACCAATTAGATCTTATTTAACATTTAAAAGCTAACATCTGATTGGTTGGGGCAAAATTAGCCCCATTTCAAACAATAAGAACTTTTATTGAATAACCCTGTTAGATTATACAGAACAGACAAACTCCTTGCAGATGTAGCCGAAGATTAACATGAACCCAGGACTCTGCACTTCCTAATCAGATGGTATTTAATAGCAAGTACTAGAGAATCACTGGAATTCAAATCACAATCCAAGACTATATTCCTAGATTCCTCCTATACAGTTCACATATACATGTTGGCCTATAATAACATAGCATTGCTCTCATTCCTCCTGCTGGCACCTCTCAGTGCTACCCTGTCACTTAGTTCATTGTATCAGACCATATAGTGTGACCTCCCATTGTGATGGATCTTGTATGTTTTATCACAGATTCAGGCGGGTGTTTGATACTCAGTGAGTTTTGAAAAACCCAACTGGGAATCTTAAAAAGGGAAAGTCTCATTTGATTTTCGTTTGCCATTTGCTTATCTCTCTGCGCTGCAGGCAAGAGAAATGCAATTACCAACTCATCGCAGCAAAGTTCGGGGGGTGCTTTTAAAATGCGCTTAGCACTTGGGGAAAAAAACCCGACACATGCTAAATGGAACAGAGATTTTATTAAGATATAGTTGTTTGGACATATGTTTCTGCCTATAAAATGTGTCAAATTTTGCCAAACAGCCTTGGAATTGCTCTGATTTGCAAATGGCATTTTAATTTAGAGAACAGACAGTGTCGTTGGGACATTGCCAGGGATGTAATACAGGAAAAAAATAAAAGCCGGTAGAAGGATAAATAAATTGTTTTTGACTACATGTGAAAGCTAATACGGAAGTGAAAGGGTTTAGCATAAACTTTTGTCATTTGGAAAGCCAAACAACCAGAGATTGGAACACAAGAATACAAAATAAAGGCAATGTTTTATGATGGGGTAAACTAACATCAAACATTACAATCACACAGTGAAAAACCACTCAATCAATCAAACATCAAAATGATCAAACATTGAACCAGGATGGCTAACATAAGTGCTCATATCAGTATTATATAGACCAATGGTCTACCAATCTTTAACTTCTATATTAGAGATTGGATCCTGTTCCGAAGTGGATTTCACAGATCCACCGGACTTTGCGGATTTCTAGGTTTTTTTTGGGGGGGGGGCGGATTTACAAACTGCGGTACTTTTTTACGATAATTATTGAATGGTCGAGTATCTTTGAATTGAATTTGAAAATGTTCGATATTTGTAGGAAATGTGAATTTAACAATGGATAATTTTTAAAGTTTCCAGAAATCTCAAAAATACTACGCGGAATGCCAAAACAGGAAGCGTGTGAAGTTTCCTGTACTGAATGGGGTTTTTTAAAAAGATTTTGGGCATTAATACGTGTTCCCCAGACCATTTCCCAGGTCTCTGAGCCATTTACAGTATGAACCATTGCTATTTATACCTTTACTTCAGGCAGAACTTTTTTTTACATCCATTGACTTCAATGTGTCCACTTGGGGATTTTAGAATTTTTTAATTTTTTCGAAAACCCACTGATCTGCAAGTGGAACGAGTTCAGTGAGTTCAGCCATCTCTACTCTATTCTATGGAAAGTGGGGCAAATAGGAGACCCACTGCAGTGCCCCAATATCATTTATTAATACAACTATGATGTCAGGAAGATCCTCCTCACATATTAGGTTATCAGCCAAAGTCTTCGCTCATCTGCAATTATCTAACGTCTGCGCACAGGTTAATGTGCAGCTGTACCAGATTGCAAAGCCATCAAAAATAAACTGGAATACCTAGACACAATACATCTTTGAAAAGTCTGGATGAAAGGCTTTCCCCCGAGTACTGAATAATGGGCAGGATCACGACAGACCAGAAATAGATATAAACTAATCATTCTGAAGGTGAAAAGAACATCTTATGGGCATCATAATGGAACCTGTTACTGTGTGGAAACCAGAATACATTTCCAAGCACTAGTTTACTACTCTGCAGTTCATTAACACAAATGTACCTTGTGGGTTAATTCCCCCTCCCTATTAAAACGTCTTGTTCTGCTTGAGAAGTAGAAATGTTCAATTAACAGCCTCCCTGAAAGGCTTGATTGCTGATTGGCTTGTATCAAAATAATTGATTTAGCTCTAAATAGATCCCTTTATACAAGCACATAACACTAGCAAGCACCTTGGTTTTAATGCTCTCACATTAATGGGACCTGTTTGTATCCAGCAATTAAAGAGCCTTCTTGTAGGTTTATTTCTAGAACGGTTTTCCAAAAAAACCATTTCCTCCCAATGAGCAGTTTTCATGCATGAAATAGGGGGAAGGAACCCTGGGGTCTATTTTTATGCACATTGACTGATCAAAACTGAACTGAATGTTCTGCAAAGGGCTGACAGTCCTTTGTTTATTGGGAAATGGCGAAATGACCAAATCTAAATTGGTATCTATTTATCTATTATCGTATCTGATACACAAAAATGACTGTGCATTAGATCTGTAATTGCTCATAAACAAACAATGTCAAAACACTGCAGAAATTCTACACGGCATTCTGTTGATTATCTTATAGAAGCCATGAAAAAACGTCCGATATTTAGATGAAATCCCATTATAGACTAAATGAAACTGCTTGGACACTGTATTGTGATAGATATGGCACATTCATATATGGTGGATAGAACCATATTGTAAATAGCGAATAGGCCAGTTAAGATCTAAACCTTGGTATTACCCTCATTTACGCTTTAAATTGCTTTCACATAAAGAGCAGTAAGAACAACAACTGTACAAATAAAAACTGGATAAAATGCAACAAAACACAACGCCAAGTAGTGTCGCCCCAGTTCATCTTAGTTCAGTTTGAGAGACGTTTGGCTACAATGAGAACAATTCAGGGGCTATCGGTCAGTAAATCTAAATAGCTATATGTTGCCTTGTAGGTATTAGTGGTGTATAGACATGAACTACTTCCGAGTTTCCAATCCTATTTTCGAGGGTTATCGAACGTTCAAGTTTTTTTTTTAAGGGTTACCAAAAATAACCTTGTACATTCAGTAACCCTCCAAAATACATTCCGAAGTCCCAAAATTTGAATTTGGATTTTGGAACCGAGGGGTTCTGAGTCGGACCCGAATCCGATCTCTAATGGCCAGCATCATCTAGTACCCCGGTCCGGGACTCATAGTTTAACACAGTGAGCCATGATACAGAGGTGGCAGTGTCAAAGACACCTATTATTCCTCCAAGCCATTTAATATATCAATCTATTAAAGGAAGTATTGACAATCCAGGAAATTGTGTTGAAGAAAGATGCAGTTGGCAGGCATGCAGGCCATTAATTCTGTAGTGGGACATTGGTCCTTCTTCTTACCAGCAGGTAATTAGCATTTACGAATTTCCACCAGCTAGAAAGTCTTCACACATGGCAGAGCTGAAGTTTTCACCGCAGATTAATCAAATGTCAAACCATCAAATTTCTTAAAGGAAACTAAAAATTCCACAACCGTTTTTTTCTGGTAAAAATTCTCCTGGGTAGTAAATACCGCACTTTAGAGACCAAACTCAACCACCTTAAACAAATAACTCATCAATCATAAATGACCCATGTGCTGAGAGACAACTAAAGCAATTAGACAATAGCCCAAGGACACGTATGTGTCATCTCTGTTGGAACACCTTTGTATTACTGCCATACACCATGATACCAGTAAGAAACCCAATAACTTTACATTATATGAAATTGCCTGGTTCCCCTGAGTACTAATCACCATTAGGCCTGGAAAGGAACTATATTACATTTTTAATTTGAAGCCACCCCAGTGAGCACAACCTTTGAGAAAACCTGCATTAGAGGTAGAGGATATTGTATGAATTTTCAAAATTCCTGTACCAAAAGTTAGAATGTTGGATAGCAAGGGCTTTCCCGTTTCCCATAACACAAACATATATACTTATATATTGGCTGGGACATTTCAATTTGTTTCTTTGTACCCCCCTATTTAAGGTTTGTAGTTCTTTAATATCGACCGTATTGTAATTCTGGGAATTCTATTTTTCAAATATTTCAAATATTTAAAATTTTCTGACCACCATTTTCAACTTCTCAACTGCAATTTTTTTTACAAGTTCGAAATAAGGAAAAAAACTGATGGTTCTGCTTTGAGACCAGGTTCATTTTGAAACGGGACTTTAAAAGACATGTCCCCCACAAAAAAACTGGTCACATGTCCGTTACCTGCCCCCAACCCCAACTGATATATTCAGCGCTTTAGTAACCAGATATTTAAGGATAATTGTCTCCATTCTGGTAGAGTAAGCCCAATACCTTTTCCATAACGGGTTTGATTAAATATCTGGTTACAAAAACATGTAACAAGGAGGCAAAAATAGCAGTTTAAAGAAATATTATCTAGATGAGAACCATTATTGTGACTTTTCATTCAAAGAGCAATTATATTTTTCAAATCAGTTTCCAAAACCAGTGTCGATAATTTTCCACACCTTTATGTGTCCTGCATTGCAAGGAAATGGAAAAATCTCATTGGGGGACCCGGGAGCCAAGCAGGCCCCCATCTACTTATTTCCCTACGACAGATGTAGCCTCCTCTCAGAAAACCACTGTGGATGAAGCCCGGATAGGAGGTTTTGCTGGGGGGCTCAGTGATTCCTAGTTGTGCCACTGTTGTGGGATCTTGTGTACCAATGTTGGAGAACTTTGCTACAATGTATCTGTTGTATTCAGTTAGATCAACTGGACTTGAAGTTTAGTTCTTGAATTCATTCAAGAACTAAACTTCAAGTCCAGTTGATCTAATTGAATACAACAGATATACCATGACCTGGATGAATGAGAACCTTCACAAGCATTTGCTACAATGTATTTGAATAAAATGAGTGACTAAACCTCAGTTAATGTAAATGCTACTTTTATGGGCATCTTGAGCTTCTTCTAACCGACCTTTAACACACTGCCTGTCGGTTTACATGATTTGGAATCCCATATATTTTAAGACTTGGCAGCACCATTTAATTGTGTCTATGTCTTTATTATCTTGGTCCATAACAAGCCACATCTGATATCCAGAGGCTCAAATTTCTATGACACATATGTGTGTAATATGTTAGAAGGTCACCTGTAAGCCAAAACCATTTATTATCACATACTCGACATGCATTTTCTTTAGGTGGATTTATCGCTGGTTCTTATTTTACTCTTGGTCACAAACAAATAATATATTGGAGATGCCAAGATGTACAGTAGTGCAAATTGATTTCAGCGTTACACCGAGACAATATTTTACTCTGCTGTCTTCTTGTGTTTATGTCTTTATCGATTACACATGACAGAGCAAAGCCCTTTCTAATGAAATCAGACCCTGGATTGCGCTATAAATTACATCCTCGGGAAGACAAGACTGTACAGGTAAAGAAGCTTAAAAGGAAAATATTTGTTGCCAAATTACAGGCTAAACCATTAACATGCGAAACGAGAGATTTCATTAACTGCGAATAGCGAATCAAAAATGCTTCAAGATTATAAAAAATTGCAAGGCTGATGGTTAATGACAGGGCAGAAAATGAATGGGGAAAATTACAAATAATTATGGGTAGACCACATTATTATGTATATTATGCACCCAGCAATGTTCCTAGTACAAAGAACTATAAGGATTTGACTGTGATGCCATTTTGAATTAAGCCAAATGCCCATACACCGTATAGATTGAGACACATGTTAAAGCAAATACATTTACAGGGAGATTCAATAAAAGTTCTTATCATTTAAAATGATGCTAATTTTGCCTCAACCAATCAGATGTTAGCTTTCAAATGTTAAATAAGATCTGATTGGTTGGGGCAAAATCAGCACCATTTTAAACGATAAGAACTTTTATTGAATCTCCCTGTGAGCAAAACATTTTGTGTGAAATGGAATAACCAAATACCATGCCAATGCGAATATTCGTACCAGTATTTTGTTGGTTCTGGAATTATAATCGAGTACCAAGCAAAATAACGCATACTATTTGCTTTTTACCTTTTTAGCGATACCATGCCTTTAACGATCGTTATGTCGATCTTTAATTTACAAACGCTATCGCAAGTCTACCACCACAATCATAGCATAACGATCGCCCATAGAATACCATTGCGGTATTTTACTACAGCTTGACAGTCTATGCGAACATTCGCCTAAATGCCAATTTGCGATACCCATCATTGGTGAAAAATCAGTTCAGTCAGTTATCTGCCCAAAACCCCAACTGCTATTTTTCCCAGTTTATTAAGTTCTATTCTTTTCTGGAAAAGGTATCTGCCTTCTCCCTCTGCTCAATGAGCTTTATATAAGCTTGAACATGTGCAGTGGAGGCAGCAGGTGAAACAGCAGTCAGTCATTGGCTGTGATGTCAGTTGTCACAGCTAGAGATGTAATGTGGGTTCGAATAGACTTACGTAAAACTCCCGAAACTTACGCCGAAACTTACGTAACTCCCGAATTTCACGGAACCCGGATTTTTAAAATTTTAAATTTTTTTATCGAAAATCGAAAGTAGATGATTTATGAAAAGCGAAACACGAAATTTCGAACTTTCCCGAAAATTTTGAAAATTCGAAAATGATACAAAACTCAACAGTTTCGAACATCTCTAGTCACAGCCATGACTGACTACATGGAGGGAGATACTTAAATATCTGGTTAGTAATGCAGGTTATAAAGTGCAAAATATATAATTTGGGGTTAAGGGCAGGTAAATCACAGTTGACTAGATTTTTGGTTTAAGGGTGGATATGCCCTTTAAATTCTGTCAAAATAGATGAGATCTTCAGTGTGGGATTCCACCATAATGGTGATGCCAACAGATAGTATATTATTGGAGCGTTAGTTTTCTAAATAATGAAACCCATAGAACTATAATAACATAATAATTGTCTATACCCATTTCCTCTCTTTGTGTTGATGTTAACTGTGGCTTTGCTGGTCTGCCAACTGGTTTACCACACTCTCCATGGTTTTGGCTGTTGGGTGGGTCACACATGCTCAGATCTCTACTGAGCAACTGAATCAACCCAGGCGCTGGGTCAAGGGCAAGACCATAACGGTCTCTACTAGGGGTCCTGCAAACAGGAAGTCAGTATTTCATAATCATTTATTTATACACAGACACAATGCTGAATGGGCAAGGAAATGTCATTAGGATGGGGAAATACTGCTCTTTTTTCTTAAAAGTATATGGCTTTGCACTAAACTTCCCCTTTAAACTAGTGCTTTATGTTATCTCTCTGCTAGATCTCTTTGAAAGAGATTTCTTCTTAGATTTGGTTGATGTAATAAAGGGTGCAAAAAATGTGTCTGTGCTATTTATCTGCAGTAACCAATCAAATGTTTTCTAACTGCAGTGACCCAGTAAAAAGCTAAAATCTGATTGGCTTCTGCAAATGAATAGCCCAACCTTTGCACCTCTTATTGCATCAGCCCCTAAATATCAATTTTTTTAATTATTATTGGGTACAAAACAAAGGGATTTGCCTCAGGGGGAGCCTGGAAAGAACGTCAAGAACAAAGAAATCTAATGGAGGAGTTTTGAGAAGTTTAATTACGCGCCGTGTGTTCGCAGTTCGTCTGACAGACCGAGGTAACCCCCTTTAAATGGAATAACGAACTAACGAAGAGTTCATGGTTGTTTCAGAGATTTAAGAATCGGAGAACTAGAAAATAATAAGACTATTTAATGGAAAACTGCACCGCCCTCCTCTAAAAGACACAATAAATGTTTCGCAGCAATGTAAAATCGTTTAGCGCGCATTTAAGACTGGAATTACGGTGGTTGCATTCGATTCGAAAAATGTTATGCACGCAGCTGTAAAAATCACATACAATCGTGGTTGCCTTAATTTTGGATGAGGAAAAAAGTTGGCCAAGTCCCCCTGCAACTACTGGTCTACCCCACCCCCTCTTAGAACTGGCCAATGGGAACACATTAAAATTATCATATATTAAATCTCTGTAGTGGCTACAGGGGGTAATAATTAAATATCTTTGTAAATAGCCCCATATATTCCTAATGTGTCATTTCCCCTATTTATATATATATACCTCCAAGTATAAGAGGATCATTTAATTACTCTCTACTAGAGATGGGATACATCGGAAGATATTTTCTATAATTTTCGAAAGTACAGGGCTACTTTCGCTAATTTTTGAAAAATAGCCTTGAACGTTTGAAAATTATCCTAAATACTATGGGAGACCATTTTCGAGTTTCCGATCGTATTTTCGAAATCGAACGTTAAAGGCTATTTTGGAAAATTTTCGAAAATAGCCTCAAACATTCAAAAATCTTCAAAAATACGATCGGAAAATCGAATAATTTTTAAACGTTCAAGGCTATTTTCAAAAATTATCGAAAATAGTCCCGTACTTTCAAAAATTTTAGAAAATTCATTCCGGTTTGGATTTTCGGATCTTTGGGATTTTCCCGAGATCTGGAAATCTGAAAATGTAACAAAACTAGTGAGTTTCGGCCATCTCTACTCTCTACATTGCCACTTACTGTACCTACCCACACATAGGAAATAATGGACTGGTGTGTGATACATAGAGTTATATGGTGGGTGTCATTTGTTTTAATTAAAAGGACAGGATCTTTTAGAAATTAACGGTTTAAAGGACCACCACAATTTCTGTTTTTATCTCCTTTAATTTGGACATGTCATTATCCCCTTACATCATTCTGCAAAAAAGAAAAAACGCTAGAGCTGAGCTCGGTACACAATGCAATTGTTGAATTGTGTACGGGGTTTTTTTGTCTGTCGGTTTTTAAAGATTAAGCTACACAGTCTTGAGCATTCTCCCTACTTTTCCATTCCCATGGAAGCCATATTTAAAGGGTAACTAAAGTCAAAAAAACTAATTTAGATTTATCCTCAATAAAAGATAGTTTTATGGTTATAAACACAAAAAAGACATACCCCCTCAACCAGACCCAGGTACACACACCTACTGATCTACTTATCCATTACTGTGGCAGCGATACTTAAAGGGTAACTAAAGTAAAAAAAAAAACTAATTTAGATTTATTCTCAATAAAAGATAGTTTTATGGTTGTAAACACAAAAAAGACATACCCCCTCAACCAGACCCAGGTACACACACCTACTAATCTACAAATTTATTATGGTGGTAGCCATACTTAAAGGGTAACTAAAGTCAGAAAAACTAATTTTGATATATCCTCAATAAAATATAGTTTTATGGTTGTAAACACAAAAAAGACATACCCCCTCAACCAGACCCAGGAACACACACCTACTGATTTACTTATCCATTACTGTGGCAGCCATACTTAAAGGGTAACTAACGTAAAAAAAAATTTTTTGATTAATAATAATGTTTATGTAATGTTTTTTTAACCCCCATGTGGCACAGTTACATACACCTACTGACCTACACCTCCATTACTGTTGCAGCCATACCTAAAGGGTAACTAAAGTAAAAATACATTTTTTTGACCAATCATCAAAAAAGTTAGTTTTTATAACCCCCAACCGGACACAGGTACACACACCTACTGATCTACTTATCCATTACTGTGGCAGCCATACTTAAAGGGTAACTAAAGTCAAAAAAATAAATTTTGACCAATCATCCAGAAAGTTTGTTTATTTAACCCCCACGTGGTACAGGTACACACACCTACTGACCTATCCCTCCATTACTGTGGCAGCCATATTTAAAGGGTAACTAAAGTAAAAAAAAAATGTTGACCAATCATCTAAAAAGTTTGTTTTTTTAACCCCCAACCAGACCCAGGTACACACACCTACTGATCTACTTATCCATTACTGTGGTAGCCATACTAAAAGGGTAACTAAAGTAAAAAAAAAATTTTGATCAATAATCAAAATAGTTTTTTTTAACCCCCACGTGGCACAGGTACATACATCTACTGACCTACCTCTCCATTATTGTTGCAGCCATACCTAAAGGGTAACTAAAGTCAAATTTTTTTTTGACCAATCATCAAAAAAGTTTGTTTTTCTAACCCCCAACCTGATCCAGGTACACATGCCTACTGACCTACCCTTCCATTTTCATGGCAACCATATTTAAAGGCTAACTATAGTCAAAATAAAAAATTTGACTAATCATGAACAAAGTTTGTTTTTTTAACCCCCAACCTGACACAGGTACACACACCTACTGATCTACTTATCCATTACTGTGGCAGCCATACTTAAAGGGTAACTAAAGTAAAAAAAATAATTTTGATCAATAATCAAAAAAGTTAGTTTTTTTTAACCCCCACGTGGTACAGGTACACACACCTACTGACCTACCTCTCCATTACTGACCTACCTCTCCATTACTGTTGCAGCCATACTTAAAGGGTAACTAAAGTCAAAAACATTTTTGACCAATCATCAAAAAAGTTTTTTTTTTTAACCCCCAACCTGATCCAGGTACACATGTCTACTGACTTACCCTTCCATTTTCATGGCAACCATATTTAAAGGGTAACTATAGTCAAAGTACAAATTTGACTAATCATGAACAAAGTTTGTTTTTTTAACCCCCAACCCGACACAGATACACACACCTACTGATCTACTTATCCATTACTGTGGCAGCCATACTTAAAGGGTGACTAAAGGCAAAAAAAACAAATTTTGACCAATCATCAAAAAAGTTTGTTTTTTTAACCCCCACGTGGCACAGGTACATACACCTACTGACCTACCCCTCCATTACTGTTGCAGCCATACCTAAAGGCTAACTAAAGTCAAAAAAGTTTTTTGACCAATTATCAAAAAAGTTTTTTTAACCCCCAACCTGACACAGGTACACACACCTACTGACCTACTTATCCATTACTGTGGCAGACATACTTAAAGGGAAACTAAAGTCAAAAAAATAAATTTTGATCAAAAATCATTATCATTGAAAATGGAGCTAATTTTGCACTAACCAATCAGATGTTAGCTTTCTGATTGATTGGATCTAATCTAAAAAAAAATTGTCCCAAACAAGCGTTCACTACAAACTCATCATTCCCATTATTGAGTTTTAAAATCTGCAGCAAACACACATATTCCCTTCCAAAATGCAGCCCTTCAAGCCAAATTCAAAGTTTATACTTAAACTTTCCCTTTCTTGGAAATGAGCCTACATTGAGACAGACAGTTGGTGTCGAACTCCCCCACCTCTATTTAGGCTTGGTTTCTTTATTTTCACATAAATGGCCTCCTTAACACCTCTCTTGAACCAGTACCGTTCCTTCCCAGTATGTAACATTACAATCTTCAAAGGTATGTCCTTTATCCTTAAGATGCAGATACACGGCTGAGTCCTGACCCGAGGAATTGGCTCTTCTGTGCTGGCCATACGTTGATGCAGTTGCTGTTTGGTCTCCCCCACATACAAATCAGAGCATTCTTCACTGCACTGCACTGCATATATGATGTCGCTTTTCTTGTGTTTTGGTATTGGGTCTTTCGGATGTACCAATTGCTGCCTCAGTTGTGTGCTCGGTTTAAAGCAGACAGGGATACAATGTTTTTTGAAAATTCTTCTTAATTTCTCGAGACCCCTGCTACATATGGGATGACCATGTTCTTCCTCCTGTCTTGCTTTTCCCCTACACTGTTGGTATTCGTGTTCTTTTCTTTCCTTCTACTTCTTTTGACAAAGGCCCAGTCTGGATATCCACAAGTTTTAAGGGCTCCTGGATATCCACAAGTTTTAAGGAGGCCATTTATGTGAAAATAAAGAAACCAAGCCTAAATAGAGGTGGGGGGGTTCGACACCAACTGTCTGCCATGTACAATGCTGTTTTAACACCTTACTCTGGGCGTTCCTATAACACCTCTTAGCCACTATCTAATCACACCCTTATCACCTGGCTGTGATATGCTAATTGGGATTTTCCAGGGTACATAATTGCCACAGATTCTTGTACAAGTCATTCTGAATTGAGAAAGCCAGTCGGATGACTAGCGAAACGTCTTCAAGAACTACATTTCAAGTCCAGTTGATCTAATTGAATACAACAGATACACCATGACCTGGATGAATGAGAACCTTCACAAGCACAACATAAACCACTTATAAAGTCTGGGATTGTTCTCTTGTAAGTGGATTAGAAGGCCTGCATATTAATTTGACACTATGGGGACAGTAATGGATAACTTGTATGTATGTACAGTTTATTTATAATCCGTAAACATGGAGCCGCACCCCAGTTTCTTGCAATAGATAAAAGGCTTTATGAGTAAAAGGAAACGTCTGCCCCCATATTATGGGACGTTTCGGGAGACGCTGCTCCCTTTCTCAGGATTGCTGCCCATATAGGGGAAAGGGAGCAGCGTCTCCCGAAACGTCCCATAAAATGTGGGCAGACGTTTCTTGTGCGGCTCCATGTTTATCCGATTCCATGTGTATTAGGGGTTTGAACGGAGGACCCAGAGGAGATTCGCACCCAAACATTCGCTTTATTTCAGTGCTGCTGCTATTTGTTATATAGTTTATCTATAAAGCGCATGCAAATAGCTGGTCGTGATGTCATCAGTTACTATGTCTTATTTTATTTTTTTTTTACTAATAACACTTGGCACACGGTGGCTCAGTGGTATGCTGTGCCCTTGCAGCACTTGAGGAGCTGAGTTCGATTCCCATCTCAGGCCCCCCATCTGCTGCATGGATTTTGTATGTTCTCCACGTGTCTGCGTGGGTTTCCTCCGGGTACTCCGGTTTCCCCCACAATCAACAACATATAGCAGCTCTGGTCCCTGGGTGCATACCCCCCTTGGACACATCTGCACCCGATGTTTGAATGCTCTCTCCTAGCTTGAAGTTGGTCTCCCCAATTCCCTCGGTACTTCGGTTCCTGAAAAAAAACATTCGGGAACCGAAGTAAATGGGGAGACCCACTTCAAGCTAGGAGAGAGCATTCAACTCGGGTGCAGATGTGTCCAAGGTGGGTATGCACCACAGGAACCAGAGCTGCTTATATGTTTTTGATTGTGGGGGAAACCGGAGAGCCCGGAGGAAACCCACACAAGCGCGTGAGAACATACAAACTCCATGCAGATGGGGCCTTAAGTGGGTTGTCACATTGCGAAAGCTGGTGAGGCAATCACTTTCTTTTATTTTCTTTTTGACACATACAACCAATCATCGGTCTTTAATGTCTCCACTCTTTAGGAGGAGGATTCCTAACTACAGTAAGATGGACGAACCACCATAAAGTGTAGGGTCCCCATTATAGGCCATTCCCCCATTAATAAGGCTGCAGCCCACACTGTAAAGATGATGAGTTTGATGTGCTAATGTCAAAGCCATTGTATTATTATTGTATTATGTATTATATTGTAATATGAATGAATAACTGAAAGCCTTCAGCCAACAGACTGTTACAAACTGTCATGTTACCTGTAGAATTATTACCTCCCCATTGAGCAGGGGGAGTTGTCCACCTTTGCCAATATTGTCAGAGAAACTACCAAATTAACCCCTTTATTACATCTACTGTCCACGTACTGACCACTGACCTTACACACAGTAACTAGTATACAGGGACAGAAAGGAACAGGATTTATATGATAATTTGTTTATACTATATGGGGTTTACCTGTAACATATCATTAACCCTTTATTACTCTACTGTCCACATTACTGACCACTGACCTTACACACGTACACTATGTATCAGGGACAGAAAGGAACAGGATTTTATATGGTAATATTGTTTATACTATATGAGGTTATACCTGTAACATTCAATTTAACCCCTTTATTACATCTACTGTCCACAGTACTGACCACTGACCTTACACACAGTAACTATGATACAGGGACAGAAAGGAACAAGGATTTATATGGTAACATGTTTATACTATAATGAGGTTATACCTGTAACATATCAATTAACTCCTTAACCCCTTTATACATCTACTGTCCACAGTACTGACCACTGACCTTACACACACAGTAACTATGATACAGGGACAGAAAGGAACAAGGATTATATGGTAATATTGTTTATACTATATGAGGATTATACCTGTAACATATCAATTAACCCCTTTATTACATCTACTGTCCACAGTACTGACCACTGACCTTACACACCATAACTATGTATACAGGGACAGAAAGGACACAGGATTTTTATGGTAATATTGTTTATACTATAATGAGGGTTATACCTGTAACATATCAATTAACCCTTTATACATCTACTGTCCACAGTACTGACGCCACTGACCTTACACACAGTAACTATGT
Organism: Hymenochirus boettgeri; assembly: GCA_019447015.1. Taxonomy (NCBI): domain Eukaryota; kingdom Metazoa; phylum Chordata; class Amphibia; order Anura; family Pipidae; genus Hymenochirus; species Hymenochirus boettgeri. The sequence continues at coordinate 56,684 of JAACNH010001384.1, read as the reverse complement.
ATACAGGACAGAAAGGAACAAGGATTTATATGGTGATATTGTTTATACTATAATGAGGGTTATACCTGTAACATATCAATTAACCCCTTTATTACATCTACTGTCCACAGTACTGACCACTGACCTTACACACAGTAACTATGTATACAGGGACAGAAAGGAACAAGGATTTTTATGGTAATATTGTTTATACTATAATGAGGGTTATACCTGTAACATATCAATTAACCCCTTTATCACTTCTACTGTCCACAGTACTGACCACTGACCTTACACACAGTAACTATGTATACAGGGACAGAAAGGAACAAGGATTATATGGTAATATTGTTTATACTATAATGAGGGTTATACCTGTAACATATCAATTAACCCCTTTATTACATCTATCTGTCCACAGTACTGACCACTGACCTTACACACAGTAACTATGTATACAGGGACAAAAGGAACAAGGATTTATATGGTGATATTGTTATACTTAAATGAGGGTTATACCTGTAACATATCAATTACCCCCTTTATTACATCTACTGTCCACAGTACTGACCACTGACCTTACACACAGTAACTATGTATACAGGGAAAGTAGGAACAAGGATTTATATGGTAATTGTTTATACTATAATGAGGGTTATACCTGTAACATATCAATTACACCCCTTTATACATCTACTGTCCACAGTACTGACCACTGAACCTTCACACACAGTAACTAGTATACAGGACAGAAAGGAACAGGATTTATATGGTATATTGTTTAATCCTATAATGAGGGTTATACCTGTAACATATCAATTAACCCCTTTATTACATCTACTGTCCCACAGTACTGACCACTGACCTTACACACAGTAACTATGTATACAGGGACAGAAAGGAACAAGGATTTTTATGGTAATATTGTTTATACTATAATGAGGGTTATATCTGTAACATATCAATTAACCCCTTTATTACATCTACTGTCCACAGTACTGACCACTGACCTTACACACAGTAACTATGTATACAGGGACAGAAAGGAACAAGGATTTTATGGTATATTGTTTATACTATAATGAGGGTTATACCTGTAACATATCAATTAACCCCTTATTACTTCTACTGTCCACAGTACTGACCACTGACCTTACACACAGTAACTATGTATACAGGGACAGAAAGGAACAAGGATTTATATGGTAATATTGTTTATACTATAATGAGGGTTATACCTGTAACATATCAATTAACCCCTTATTACATCTACTGTCCACAGTACTGACCACTGACCTTACACACAGTAACTAGTAGACAGGGACAGAAAGGAACAGGATTTATATGGTAATATGTTTATACTATAATGAGGGTTATACCTGTAACATATCAATTAACCCTTTATTTACATCTACTGTCCACATTACTGACCACTGACCTTACACACAGTACTATGTATACAGGGACAAAAGGACAAGGATTTTTATGGTAATATTGTTTATACTATAATGAGGGTTATACCTGTACATGTCATTACCCCTTTACTATATCTCTGTCCCCAGTACTGACCACTGACCTTACACACAGTAAACTATGTATACAGGGACAGAAAGGAACAAGGATTTAATTGGTAACATTTGTTATACTATAATGAGGGTTATACCTGTAACATATCAATTAACCCCTTTACTATATCTACTGTCCACAGTACTGACCACTGACCTTACACACAGTAACTATGTATACAGGGACAGAAAGGAACTAGGATTTATATGGTAATATTGTTTATATATAATGAGGGTTATACCTGTAACATATCAATTAACCCCTTTACTATATCTGCTGTCCACAGTACTGACCACTGACCTTACACCGTAACTATGTATACAGGGACAGAAAGGAACAAGGATTTTTATTGTATATGTTTATACTATAATGAGGGTTATACCTGTAACTATCAATTAACCCTTTTACATTCTACTGTCCCAGTACTGACCACTGACCTTACACACCGTAAACTATGTTACAGGACAGAAAGGAACAAGGATTTATATGGTATATTGTTATACTATATGAGGGTTTATACTGTAACATATATCAATTAAACCCTTTACTATATCTACTGTCCACAGTACTGACCACTGACCTTACACACAGTAACTATGTATACGGGACAAAAGGAACAAGATTTATATGGTAAATATTTTTATACTATAATGAGGGTTATACCTGTAACATATCAATTAACCCCTTTATACATCTACTGTCCACAGTACTGACCACTGACCTTACACACAGTAACTATGTTACAGGGACAGAAAGGAACAGGATTTATATGGTAATATTTTTTTATACTTTAATGAGGGTTATACCTTAACATATCAATTAACCCCTTTATTACACCTACTGTCCACAGTACTGACCACTGACCTTAACAACAGTAACTGTATACAGGGACAGAAAGGAACAAGGATTTATATGGTAATATTGGTTACTATAATGAGGGTTATACCTGTAACTATCATTAACCCTCTTTTACATCTACTGTCCACAGTACTGACCACTGACCTTCACCACAAGTAACTATGTATACAGGGAAAGAAAGGAACAAGGATTTATATGGTAATATGTTTTATCTATAAGAGGGTTATACCTGTAACATCAATTAACCCTTATTACATCTCTGTCCACAGTACTGACCACTGACCTTACACACAGTAACTATGTATACAGGGACAGAAAGGAACAAGATTTTGGTAATATTGTTTATACTATAATAGGGTATACCTGTAACTATCAATTAACCCCTTTATTACACCTACTGTCCACAGTACTGACCACTGACCTTACACACTAAACTATGTATACAGGGACAGAAAGGAACAAGGATTTATATGGTAATATTGTGTATACTATAATGAGGTTATACCTGTAACATATCAATTAACCCTTTATTAATCTACTGTCCACAGTACTGACCACTGACCTTACACACAGTAACTAGTGATACAGGGACAGAAAGGAACAAGGATTTATATGGTGATATTGTTTATACTATAATGAGGGTTATACCTGTAACATATCAATTAACCCTTTATACATCTACTGTCCACGTACGACCACTGACCTTACACACAGTAACTATGTATACAGGGACAGAAAGGAACAAGGATTGTATATGGTATATTGTTTATACTATAATGAGGGTTATACCTGTAACATATCAATTAACCCTTTATTACATCCTACTGTCCACAGTACTGACCACTGACCTTAACACCATTAACTATGTATACAGGGACAGAAAGGAACAAGGATTTATATGTTAACATTGTTTATACTATAATGAGGGTTATCCCTGTAACATATCAATTAACCCCTTTATTACTATACAGGTACAGAAAGGAACAAGGATTTATATGGTAATATTGTGTTATACTATAATGAGGGTTATACCTGTAACATATCAATTAACCCCTTTATTACATCTACTGTCCACAGTACTGACCACTGACCTTACACACAGTAACTATGTATACAGGGACAGAAAGGAACAAGGATTTATATGGTAATGTTGTGTATACTATAATGAGGGTTATACCTGTAACTATCAATTAACCCCTTTATTACTATCTGTCCACAGTACTGACCACTGACCTTACACACAGTAACTATGTATACAGGGACAGAAAGGAACAAGGATTTATATGGTAATATTGTTTTTACTATAATGAGGGTTATACCTGTAACTTCAATTAACCCCTTAATTACTTCTACTGTCCACAGTACTGACCACTGACCTTACACACAGTAACATGTATACAGGGACAGAAAGAACAAGGATTTATATGGTGATATTGTTTATACTATAATGAGGGTTATACCTGTAACATATCAATTAACCCCTTTATATAATCTACTGTCCACAGTACTGACCACACCTTACACACAGTAACTATGTATACAGGGACAGAAGGAACAAGGATTTATATGGTATATTGTTTTATACTATAATGAGGGTTTACCTGTAACATTCAATTAACCCCTTTACTATATCTACTGTCCACATTACTGACCACTGACCTTACACACGTAACTATGTATACAGGAAAGAAGGAACAAGGATTTATATGGTAATATTGTTTATACTATAATGAGGGTTATACCTGTAACATATCATTAACCCTTTATTACATCTACTGTCCCACATTACTGACCACTGACCTTACCCACAGTAACTATGTATACAGGGACAAAAGGAACAAGGATTTATGGTAATATTGTTATACTATAATGAGGGTTATCCTGTAACATATCATTAACCCTTTTATTACCTCTACTTCCACAGTACTGACCACTGACCTTACACACAGTAACTATGTATACAGGGACAGAGAAGAACAAGGATTTATATGGTAATATTGTTTATACTATAATGAGGTTATACCTGTAACATATCATTAACCCCTTTAACATCTACTGTCCACAGTACTGACCACTGACCTTACACACAGTAACTATTTATACAGGGACAAGAAGAACAAGGATTTATATGGTAATATTGTTTTACTATAATGAGGGTTATACCTGTAACTATCAATTAACCCCTTTATTACATCTACTACGTCCCACAGTACTGACCACTGACCTTACCACAGTAACTATGTAACAGGGACAGAAAGGAACAAGATTTATATGGTATATTGTTATACATAATGAGGGTTATACCTGTAACATATCAATTAACCCCTTTATTACATCTACTGTCCACAGTACTGACCACTGACCTTACACACAGTAACTATGTATACAGGGACAGAAAGGAACAAGGATTTATATGGTAATATTGTTATACTATAATGAGTGGTTATACCTGTAACATAAACATATAACTGTTTCGGAGACGCTGCTCCCTTTCTCAGATTGCTGCTCATATAGGGGAAAGGGAGCAGCGTCTTCCGAAACGTCCCATAATATGTGGGCAGTACGTTTACTTTTAACTCATAAAGCTTTATCTATTGCAAGAAACTGGTGTGCGGCTCATGTTTATATCCGTTCCATGTGTATAAGGGGTTTGAACGGAGGACCCAGAGGAGATACGCACCCAAACATTCGCTTTTATTTCATGCTGCTGCTATTTTTATATAGTTTATCTATAAAGCGCCATTGGGGACGCAAGCTCTTCGTTTCCACCAACCCAAAGTTGAATAAATAGAATAAAAATAGAAGCGAGCGGGAACTGATGCGATGCCCACAATTGGAGAAAAGAAGCCAATTGCGCTGCTGTTAACATTCCGCTGCCGCGGTTTCTCCGTTTTATAAATCGAGGCCCCCCTTAGAACAGAGTCTCCCCCATAGAACAAAGAATCATTGCATTAGTTTTGTCAATTGCACGTTTTGTTTTGTCACCCCATTTGCCTGAAATCCGCGCTGGCATGAACCCAATGAATGGATATATTCATAAGCTGCTACCTATACACTATTAAACACTAGGCTAATGTTCACACTAGCAAACACAGGGGTCTGCTGTAGCTTGCTCGGTTTGTGTGCCGGGTTGGGTTGCTGGTGAGATCCCCCTTTGTCTCTGGGTTTTTTTTTAGTTGGAACAATCTAAATGGATTTGGTAGGATGAATTTGTGGCTGGGTAATAAATCCCCCATTATATACCTGTTGGCCCTACTGACTGTAGGAGGGCCCCACACACTGCACTGTTATGGGTTTCTAGTGTCCCTGTCACGGTGAGTTAGGCAGCAGAACTTGTAACTGAGAAGCAGACATCCGAGACGTGGGCAGGGTCTATCTAGGAGCTGTCCAGCTCTGCCATGGTCCCTCCAACCCCCACAGTTTGTTTAAATGTCAGTACAGTGAACATGTTGTGACTGGGGAGGCTTTTTCAGTTAAGTTATAGACTTAACTGAAACTAAGTTACGTCTATATAAACCCACTGGTGCTTGTTATTGTCTCCTCCCACAGATGTCCCATTCTTCATCTCTCAGACAGGGACCTTTAACTTTAATCCACTCCCCCTTACTATATTATTCATGTCATTGCACCTTTGGCTATGTGCTTCTATCAATACAGACTGTGCAGGGATAGATCATAGCTCCACCCCTTTATGCAAATAGCTGGTCGTGATGTCATCAGTTACTATGTCTTATTTTATTTTTTTTACTAATAACACTAGCAGCCATCCCTGGAAGAGAGGCTTGATTGCGTGATTGCTTGTTGTATCAACATAATTGATTTAGAATAGCTCGATATAGATCCCTTTATACAGTCACATAACACACTAGCCAGAGCACCTTTGGTTTTAATGGCTCTCAACAGTGTGGGACCTGTTTTGGTATCCAGAACAGATTAAAGGCCTTCTTTTATGTTTATTTCGTATAACGGTTGTTCCAAAAAAACCATTTCCCTCCTCCCAATGAGGCAGTTTTTCGAATGCAGGTGATAAGGGGCAAGGAACCCTGGGGTCGATTTGTTGGCTACACATTGACTGGATCAAACTGAACTGAATGTTCCGTCTTCAAAGGGCGACATCCTGGTTGTTATTTGGGAAGATGGCGAAATTGACCCAATGCTAAAATTGGTATCTAATTATCTTATGTATCTGATACAACAAAATGACTGTGCACTAGAGGGGTTGTAACAATGCTCATAACCAAACAATGTCAAAACTGCAGAAATTGCTAGTCTCGGCATTCCCTGTTAGATTATCTATCAGAACCATGAAAGAACGTCCAAATATCATGATGTGAAATCCGGCGCGATATCGACAATGAAACTGCTTGGTACCACTGTATTGTGTAGTAATATGGCAGCTTCATATATGTGTGGTGATAGACACCGCTAGTTGTAAAATAGCGAGGATAGGCCAGTTTAAGATCTAAACTTGGTAGACCGCTCTGTTAGCACCGTTTCTTTGGTATTCAATATGGCTGGGCACTAAAGAGCTAAGAACACAACTGTACAGAAAAAACGGTGGATAGAAATGGTCAACAAACACACGCAAGGAGGGAGGTGAGAACGGGAACCAAGGATATGTCGCCCCAGTCATCTTAGTGTCATTGTGAGGAGACGTTTGGCTACAATGAGAACATTCAGGTGGTCTATTCGGTCAGATAAGATCTAAATAGCTATATGTGCCTTGTAGGTATTAGTAGGTTTATAAAGGATGAAACTACTCTCCGAGTTTCCAATCCTATGTTTCGAGGGTTATCGAGACGTTCAAGTTTTTTTTTTAAGGGGTTGACCGGAAAGTAACCTGTACATTCATAACCCTCCAAAGCAGGTACATTCCCGAGTCCCAACAAATTGTGAATGGATTTTGGAACCGAGGGGTTTGAGTCGACGTAACCGAATCCGATCGTCTAATGGCCAGCATCATCGTAGTACCAGCCCGGGGGCGGGGAATCCGGGGCACGACTGCGTATCATATGTTAACAACAGTAGCCGTATACAATGTGTGGCCGTTGTCAAAGTACACCTATTATTCCTCCAACCATTTAATATATCAATCTATTAAGGAATTATTTGACAACCAGAAATTGTGTTGTAAGAAAGATGCAGTTGGCAGGCATGCAGGCCATTAATTGCTGTAGTGGACATGGGGTCCTCTTTCTTACCAGCAGTAATTAGCATTTACGAATTTCCACCAGCTAGAAGTCTCACACTGCAGAGCTGAAGTTTTCACCGCAGATTATCAAATGTCAAACGCATCAATTTCTTAAAGGAAACTAAAATTCCACAACCGTTTTTTTTCTGGTCAAAAATTCTCCTGGGTATAATACCGCACTTTAGAGACCAAACTCAACCACCTTAAACAAATAACTCATCAATCAAAATGACCCATGTGCTGAGAGACACTAAAGCAATTAGACAATAGCCCAAGGACAGCTATGTGTGCATCTCTGTTGAAACACCTTTGTATTACTGCCATACAACCATGATACCAGTAATAAACAACCAATAATTTACATTAATATGAATTGCCTTGGTTCCCCTGGATACTAATCACAGCATTAGGCCTGGAAAGGAATTATATTACATTTTTAATTTGAAGCCACCCCAGTGAGCACAACCTTTGAAAAACCTGCATTAGAGGTAAGAGGATATGTTAGATGAATTTTCAAAATTCCTGTACCAAAAAGTTAGATGTTTGGATAGCAAGGGCTTTCCCGTTTCCCATAACACAAACATATATCACTATATATATTGGCTGGGACATTGGTCAATGTTGTTTCTTTGTACCCCCTATTTAAGGTTTGTAGATTCTTGTAATATCGACCGTATTGTAATTCTGGGGAATTCTATTTTTTCAATATTTCAAATTTAAAATTTTCTGACCACCATTTTCACTTCTCAACTGCATTTTTTTTACAAGTTCGAAATAAGAAAAAAACTGATGGTTCTGCTTTGGAGACCCAGGTTCATTTTGAAACGGGACTTTAAAAGACATGTCCCCCACAAAAAAACTGGTCACATGTCCTTTACCTGCCCCAACCCCAACTGATATATTCAGCGCTTTAGTAACCAGATATTTAAGGATAATTGTCTCCATTCTGGTAGAGTAAGCCCAATACCTTTTCCATAACGGTTGTTGATTAAATATCTGGTTACAAAAACATGTAACAAGGAGGCAAAAATAGCAGTTTAAAAGAAAATTATCTAGATGAGAACCATTATTGTGACTTTTCATTCAAGAGCAATTATATTTTTCAAATCAGTTTCCAAAACCAGTGTCGATAATTTCCCACACCTTTATGTGTCCTGCATTGCAAGGAAATGGAAAAATCTCATTGGGGGACCCCGGGAGCCAAGCAGCCCCATCTACTTATTTCCCTCGACCGATGTAGCCTTCCCTCAGAAAACCACTGTGGATGAAGCCCGGATAGAGAGGTTGTGTTGCTGGGGGCTCAGTGATTCCTAGTTGTGCACTGTGTGGGATCTTTACCAATGTTGAGGAACTTTGCTACAATGTATCTTTGTATTCAGTTAGATCAACTGGACTTGAAGTTTAGTTCTTGAATTCATTCAAGAACTAAACTTCAAGTCCAGTGATCTAATTGAATACAACAGATATACCATGACCTGGATGAATGAGAACCTTACATTTGCTACAATGTATTTGAATAAATGAGTGCCTAAACCTCAGTTAAGTAATGCTTAATGACTTTATGGGCATCTTGATGCATCTGAGCTTCTTCTAACCGACCTTTACACACCTGCCTGTCGGTTTACATGATTTTGAATCCCATATATTTTAAGACTTGGCAGCACCATTTATTGTGTCTATGTCTTTATTATCTTGGTCCATAACAAGCCACATCTGATATCCAGAGGCTCAAATTTCTATGACACATATGTGTGTAATATGTTAGAAGGTCACCTGTAAGCCAAACCATTTATTATCACATACTCGACATGCATTTTCTTTAGGTGGATTTATCGCTGGTTCTTATTTTACTCTTGGTCACAAACAAATAATATATTGGAGATGCCAAGATGTAGTACTGTGCAAATTGATTTCAGCGTTACACCGAGACAATATTTTTACTCTGCTGTCTTCTTGTTTTATTGTCTTATCGATTACACATGACAGAGCAAGCCCTTTCTAATGAAATCAGACCCTGGATTGCGCTATAAATTAACATCCTCGTTAAGACAAGACTGGTACAGTAAAGAAGCTTAAAGGAAAATATTTGTTGCCAAAATTACGGCTAAACCATTAACATGCGAAACGAGAGATTTCATTAACGTGCGAATAGCGAATCAAAATGCTTCAAGATTATAAAAATTGGCAAGGCTGATGGTTAATGACAGGGGGCAAAAATGATGGGGAAAATTACAAATATTATGGGTAGACCACATTATTATGTATAATTATGCACCCAGCAATGTTCCTAGTACAAAGACTATAAGGATTTGACTGTGTGCCATTTTGAATTAAGCCAAATGCCCATACACCGTATAGATTGAGACCACATGTTAAAGCAAATACATTTACAGGGAGATTCAATAAAAGTTCTTATCATTTAAAATGATCTTAATTTTGCCTCAACCAATCAGATGTTAGCTTTCAAGATGTTAAATACGATCTGATTGGTTGGGGCAAAATCAGCACCTTTTAAACGATAAGAACTTTTATTGAATCTCCCTGTGAGCAAAAACTTTTGTTGTGAAATGGAATAACCAAATACCATGCCAATGCGAATATTCGTACCAGTATTTTGTTGGTTCTGGAATTATAATCGAGTACACAACAAAAAACCATACTATTTGCTTTTACCTTTTGTAGCGATACATACCTTTTTTTAACGCATCGTTCGTTGTCGATTCTTTAATTTACAAACGCTATCGCAAGTCTAACCACACAAACATCATGCATAACGATCGCCCATGAAATACCATTGCGGTATTTTACTACAGCTTGAACAGTCTATGCAACCATTCGCCTAAATGCCAATTGGCGATAACCCATCATTGGTGAAAAATCAGTTCAGTCAGTTATCTGCCCAAAACCCCAACTGCTATTTTTCCCAGTTTATTAAGTTCTATTCTTTTCTGGAAAGGGTATCTGCCTTCTCCCTCTGCTCAATGAGCTTTATATAAGCTTGAACAGTGCATTGGAGGCAGCAGGGAAACAGCAGTCAGTCATTGGCTGTGATGTCAGTTGTCACAGCTAGAGATGTAATGTGGGTTCGAATATACTTACGTAAAACTCCCGAAACTTACGAACACGAACTTACGTAACTCCCATTTCCACGGACCCGTATTTTTAAAATTTTAAATTTTTTTATCGAAATCAAAGTAGAGATTATTATGAAAAGAAAACAGTAAACGAATTTCGAACTTTCCCGAAAATTTTGAAAATTCGAAAATGATACAAAACTCAACAGTTTCGAACATCTCTAGTCACAGCCATGACTGACTACATGGAGGAGATACTTAAATATCTGGTTAGTATGCAGGTTATAAAGTGCAAAATATATAATTTGGGGTTAAGGGCAGGTAAATCACAGTTGACTATAGATTTTTGGTTTAAGGGTGGATATGCCCTTTAAATCTGTCAGAAAATAGATGAGATCTTCAGTGTTGGGATTCCACCCTAATGGTGATGCCAACAGATAGTATATTATTGGAGCGTTAGTTTTCTAATAATGAAACCCATAGAACTATAATAACATAATAATTGTCTATACCCATTTCCCTCTTTTTGTTGATGTTAACTGTGGCTTTGCTGGTCTCCAACTGGTTTACCACACTCTCCATGGTTTTGGCTGTTGGTGGGTCCACATGCTCGATCTCTACTGAGCAACTGAATCAACCCAGGCGCTGGGTCAAGGGCAAGACCATAACGGTCTCTACTAGGGGTCCTGCAAACAGAAGTCAGTATTTCATAATCATTTATTTTACACAACACAATGCTGAATGGGCAAGGAAATGTCATTAGGATGGGGAATACTGCTCTTTTTTTCTTAAAAGTATATGGCTTTGCACTAAACTTCCCCTTTAAACTAGTGCTTTATGTTATCTCTCTGCTAGATCTCTTTGAAAGAGATTTCTTCTTAGATTTGGTTGATGTAATAAAGGGTGCAAAAAATGTGTCTGTGCTATTTATCTGCAGTAACCAATCAAATGTTTTCTAACTGCAGTGACCCTTAAAAGCTAAAATCTGATGGCTTCTGCAAATGAATAGCCCAACCTTTGCACCTCTTATTGCATCAGCCCCTAAATATCATTTTTTAATTATTATTGGGTACAAAACAAAGGATTTGCCTCAGGGGGAGCCTGGAAAACGTCAAGACAAAGAAATCTAATGGAGGAAGTTTTGAGAAGTTAATTACGCGCCGTGTGTTCGCAGTTCGTCTGACAGACCGAGGTAACCCCCTTTAAATGGAATAACGACTAACGAGAGTTCATGGTTGTTTCAGAGATTTAAGAATCGGAGAACTAGAAATATATAAGACTATTTATGGAAAACTGCACCGCCCTCCTCAAAAGACAATAATGTTTCGCAGCAATGTAAAATCGTTTAGCGCGCATTTAGACTGGAATTACGGTGGTTTCGCTTCGATTCGAAAAATGTTTGCACGCAGCTGTAAAAATCACATACAATCGTGGTTGCCTTAATTTGGATGAGAGAAAAAGTTGGGCCAAGTCCCCCCGCAACTACTGTCACCTCCCACCCCCTCTTAGAACTGGCCATGGGAACACATAATTATCATATATTAAATCTCTGTAGTGGCTACAGTGGTAATAATTAAATTCTTTGTAAATAGCCCCATATATTTCTAATGTGTCATTTCCCCCTATTATTATAATACCTCCAAGTATAAGAGGACATTAAAATTACTCTCTACTAAGATGGATACATCGGAAGATATTTTCTATATTTTCGAAAGTACAGGGCTACTTTCGCTAATTTTTGAAAAATAGCCTTGAACGTTTGAAAATTATCCTAAATACTATGGGAGACCATTTTCTAGTTTCCGATCGTATTTTCGAAATCGAACGTTAACGGCTATTTTGAAAAATTTTCGAAAATAGCCTCAAACATTTCAAAAATCTTCAAAAATACGATCGGAAAATCGAATAATTTTTAAAACGTTCAAGGCTATTTTCAAAAATTATCGAAAATAGTCCCGTACTTTCAAAAATTTTAGAAAATTCATTCCGGTTTGGATTTTCGGATCTTTGGGATTTTCCCGAGAATCTGGAAATCTGAAAATGTACAAAACTAGTGAGTTTCGGCCATCTCTACTTCTACATATTGCCACTTACTGTACCTACCCACACATAGGAAATAATGGACTGGTGTGTGATACATAAGAGTTATATGTGGTGTCTTTGTTTTAATTAAAAGGACAGGATCTTTTAGAAATTAACGTGTTTAAAGGACCACCACAATTTCTGTTTTTATCTCCTTTAATTTGGACAGTCATTATCCCCTTACATCATCCTCGCAAAAAGAAAAAACCTAGAGCTGAGCTCGGTACACATGCAATTGTTGATTGGTGTACGGGGTTTTTTTGTCTGTCGGTTTTTAAAGATTAAGCTACACAGTCTTGAGCATTCTCCCTACTTTTCCATTCCCATGGAAGCCATATTAAAGGGTAACTAAGTCAAAAACTAATTTAGATTATCCTCAATAAAAGATAGTTTTATGGTTATAAACAAAAAAGACATACCCCCCAACCAGACCCAGGTACACACACCTACTGATCTACTTATCCATTAACTGTGCAGCGATACTTAAAGGGTAACTAAAGTAAAAAAAAAAACTAATTTAGATTTATTCTCAATAAAGATAGTTTATGGTTGTAAAACACAAAAAGACATACCCCCTCAACCAGACCCAGTTACACACACCTACTAATCTACAAATTTATTATGGTGGTACCATACTTAAAGGGAACTAAAGTCAGAAAAACTAATTTTGATATATCCCTCAATAAAATATGTTTTATGTTGTAAAACAAAAAAGACATACCCCCTCAACCAGACCCAGAACACACACCTACTGATTTACTTATCCATTACTGTGGCAGCATACTTAAAGGGTACAACGTAAAAAAAATTTTTTGATTAATAATAATGTTTATGTAATGTTTTTTTAAAACCCCCATGTGGCACAGTTACATACACCTACTGACCTACACCCTCCATTACTGTTGCAGCCATACCTAAAGGGTAACTAAGAAAATACATTTTTTTGACCAATCATCAAAAAGTTAGTTTTTATAACCCCCCAACCGGACACAGGTACACACACCTACTGATCTAACTTATCCATACTGTGGCAGCCATACTTAAAGGGTAACTAAAGTCAAAAAATAAATTTTGACCATCATCCAGAATTTTTGTTTATTTAACCCCCACGTGGTACAGGTACACACCCTACTGACCTATCCCTCCATTACTGTGGCAGCCATATTAAAGGGTAACTAAAGTAAAAAAAAAATGTTGACCACATCCTAAAAAGTTTGTTTTTTTAACCCCAACCAGACCCAGGTACACACCCTACTGATCTACTTATCCATTACTGTGGGTACCATACTAAAAGGGTAACTAAAGTAAAAAAAAAATTTTGATCAATAATCAAAATAGTTTTTTTTTAACCCCCCACGTGGCACAGGTACATACATCTACTGACCTACCTCTCCATTATTGTTGCAGCCATACCTAAAGGGTACCTAAAGTCAAATTTTTTTTTGACCAATCATCAAAAAAGTTTGTTTTTCTAACCCCCAACCTGATCCAGGTACACATGCCTACTGACCTAACCCTTCCATTTTCATGGCAACCATATTTAAAGGCTAACTATAGTCAAAATAAAAATTTGACTAATCAGAACAAAGTTTGTTTTTTTAACCCCAACCTGACACAGGTACACACACCTACTGATCTACTTATCCATTACTGTGGCAGCCATACTAAAGGGTAACTAAAGTAAAAAAATATTTGATCATAATCAAAAAATTTAGTTTTTTTACCCCCACGTGGTACAGGTACACACACCTACTGACCTCCTCTCCATTACTGACCTACCTCTCCATTACGTTGCAGCCATACTTAAAGGTAACAAGTCAAAAACATTTTTGACCAATCATCAAAAAGTTTTTTTTTTAAACCCCCACCCTGATCCAGGTACATGTTAACTGACTTACCCTTCCATTTTCATGCAACCATATTTAAAGGGTAACTATAGTCAAAGTACAAATTTGACTAATCATGACAAAGTTTGTTTTTTTAACCCCCAACCCGACACAGATACACACACCTACTGATCTACTTATCCATTACTGTGGCAGCCATACTTAAAGGGTGACTAAAGGCAAAAAAACAAATTTTGACCAATCATCAAAAAGTTTGTTTTTTTAACCCCCACGTGGCACGGTACATACACCACTGACCTACCCCTCCATTACTTTTTGCAGCATACCTAAAGGCTACTAAAGTCAAAAAGTTTTTTGACCAATATCAAAAAGTTTTTTTAACCCCCAACCTGACCAGGTACCCACACCTACTGACCTACTTATCCATTACTGTGGCAGACTACTTAAAGGGAAACTAAAGTCAAAAAAATAAATTTTGATCAAAATCATTATCATTGAAATGGAGCTAATTTTGCACTAACCAATCAGATGTTAGCTTTCTGATTGATTGGATCTAATCTAAAAAAAAATTGTCCCAAACAAGCGTTGTCACTACAAACTCATCATTCCCATTATTGGGTTTTAAATCTGCAGCAAACACACATATTCCCTTCCAAAATGCAGCCCTTCAAGTCAAATTCAAAGTTTAACTTAAACTTTCCCTTTCTTGGAAATGAGCCTACATGAGACAGACAGTTGGTGTCGAACTCCCCCACCTCTATTTAGGCTTGGTTTCTTTATTTTCACATAAAGGGCCTCCTTAACAACCTCTCTTGAACCAGTACACGTTCCTTCCCAGTATGTAACATTACAATCTTCAAAGGTATGTCCTTTATCTTAAGATGCAGATACACGGCTGAGTCCTGACCCAGGAATTGGCTCTCTGTGCTGGCCATACGTTGATGCAGTTGCTGTTTGGTCTCCCCCACATAACAAACAGAGCATTCTTCACTCACTGCACTGCATATATGATGTCGCTTTTCTTGTGTTTTGGTATTGGGTCTTTCGGATGTACCAATTGCTGCCTCAGTGTGTGCTCGGTTTAAAGCAGACAGGGATACAATGTTTTTTGAAAATTCTTCTTAATTTCTGAGACCCCTGCTACATATGGGATGACCATGTTCTTCCTCCTGTCCTTGCTTTTCCCCTACACTGTTGGTATTCGTGTTCTTTTCTTTCCTTCTACTTCTTTTGACAAGGCCCGTCTGGATATCCACAAGTTTTAAGGGCTCCTGGATATCCACAGTTTTAAGGAGGCCATTTATGTGAAAATAAAGAAACACGCCTAAATAAGGTGGGGGGGGTTCGACACCAACTGTCTGCCATGTACAATGCTGTTTTTAAACACCTTACTCTGGGCGTTCCTTAACACCTCTTAGCCACTACTCTAATCACACACCCACTAACACCTGGCTGTGATATGCTAATTGGATTTTCCAGGGTACATAATTGCCACAGATTCTTGTACCAGTCATTCTGAATTGAGAAAAGCCAGTCGGATGACTAGCGAAACGTCTTCAAGAACTACATTTCAAGTCCGTTGATCTAATTGAATACAACAGATACAACCATGACCTGGATGAATGAGAACCTTCACAAGCACAACATAAACCACTTATAAAGTCTGGGATTGTTCTCTTGTAAGTGGATTAGAAGGCCTGCCATATTAATTTGACACTATGGGGACAGTAATGGATAACTTGTATGTATGTAGTTTATTTATAATCCAGTAAACATGGAGCCGCACCCCAGTTCTTGCAATGATAAAGGCTTTATGAGTTAAAAGGAAACGTCTGCCCCCATATTATGGGACGTTTCGGGAGACGCTCCTCCCTTTCTCAGGATTGCTGCCCATATAGGGGAAAGGGAGCAGCGTCTCCCCGAAACGTCCCATATGTGGCAACGTTTCTTGTGCGGCTCCATGTTTATCCGATTCCATGTGTATTAGGGGTTTGACGGGGACCCAGAGGATATCGCACCCAAACATTCGCTTTATTTCAGTGCTGCTGCTATTTGTTATATTTTATCTATAAGACGCATGCAAATAGCTGGTCGTGATGTCATCAGTTACTATGTCTTATTTTATTTTTTTTTACTAATAACACTTGGCAGCACGGTGGCTCAGTGGTATGCTGATGCCCTGCAGCACTTGAGGAGCTGAGTTCGATTCCCATCTCAGGCCCCCCCATCTGCTGCATGGATTTTGTATGTTCTCCACGTGTCTGCGTGGGTTTCCTCCGGGTACTCCGGTTTCCCCCACAATCAAAACATATAGCAGCTTCTGGTCCCTGTGGTGCATACCCCCCTTGGACACATCTGCACCCGATGTTTGAATGCTCTCTCCTAGCTTGAAGTGGTCTCCCCAATTCCCTCGGGTACTTCGGTTCCTGAAAAAAAAACATTCGGGAACCGAAGTAAATGGGGAGACCCACTTCAAGCTAGGAGAGAGCATTCAAACTCGGGTGCAGATGTGTCCAAGGGTGGGTATGCACCACAGGAACCAGAGCTGCTATATGTTTTTGATTGTGGGGGAAACCGGAGAGCCCGGAGGAAACCCACGCAAGCACGTGGAGAACATACAAACTCCATGCAGATGGGGCCTTAAGTGGGTTGTCACATTGGCGAAAGCTGGTGAGGCAATCACTTTCTTTTATTTTCTTTTTGACACATACAACCAATCAGTCGGTCTTTATGGTCTCCAAGCTTTAGGAGGAGGATTCCTAACTACAGTAAGAATAGGAGACCAACCATAAAGGAGGGTCCCCATTATAGGCCATTCCCCCATTAATAAAGGCTGCAGCCCACACTGTAAAGATGATGAGTTTGATGTGCTAATGTCAAAGCCATTGTATTATTATTGTATTATGTATTATATTGTAATATGAATGAAATAACTGAAAGCCAGTCAGCCTAACAGAACTGTTACAAACTGTCAGTTACCTGTAGAATTATTACTCCCCATTGAGCAGGGGGGAGTTGTCAACCTTTGCCAAATAATTGTCAGAGAAACTATCAATTAACCCCTTTATTACATCTACTGTCCACAGTACTGACCACTGACCTTACACACAGTAACTATGTATACAGGGACAGAAAGGAACAAGGATTTATATGGTAATATTGTTTATCTATAATGAGGGTTTACCTGTAACATATCATTAACCCCTTTATTACATCTACTGTCCACATTACTGACCACTGACCTTACACACAGTACACTATGTATCAGGGACAGAAAGGAACAAGGATTTATATGGTAATATTGTTTATACTAAATGAGGGTTATACCTGTAACATATCAATTAACCCCTTTATTACATCTACTGTCCACAGTACTGACCACTGACCTTACACACAGTAACTATGTATACAGGGACAGAAAGGAACAAGGATTTATATGGTAACATTGTTTATACTATAATGAGGGTTATACCTGTAACATATCAATTAACCCCTTTACTATATCTACTGTCCACAGTACTGACCACTGCCTTACACACACAGTAACTATGAATACAGGGACAGAAAGGAACAAGGATTATATGGTAATATTGTTTATACTATATGAGGATTATACCTGTAACATATCAATTAACCCCTTTATTACATCTACTGTCCACAGTACTGACCACTGACCTTACACACTAACTATGTTACAGGGACAGAAAGGAACAGGATTTTTATGGTAATATTGTTTATACTATAATGAGGGTTTACCTGTAACATATCAATTAACCCTTTATACATCTACTGTCCACAGTACTGTACGACCACTGACCTTACACACAGTAACTATGTATACAGGGACAGAAGGAACAAGGATTTATAAGGTGATATTGTTTATACTATAATGAGGATTATACCTGTAACATATCAATTAACCCCTTTATTACATCTACTGTCCACAGTACTGACCACTGACCTTACACACAGTAACTATGTATACAGGGACAGAAAGGAACAAGGATTTTTATGGTAATATTGTTATACTATAATGAGGGTTATACCTGTAACATATCAATTAACCCCTTTATCACTTCTACTGTCCACAGTACTGACCACTGACCTTACACACAGTAACTATGTAACAGGGACAGAAAGGAACAAGGATTTATATGGTAATATTGTTTATACTATAATGAGGGTTATACCTGTAACATATCAATTAACCCCTTTATTACATCTACTGTCCACAGTACTGACCACTGACCTTACACACAGTAACTATGTATACAGGGACAGAAAGGAACAAGGATTTATATGGTGATATTGTTATACTTAAATGAGGTTATACCTGTAACATATCAATTACACCCCTTTATTACATCTACTGTCCACAGTACTGACCACTGAACCTTACACACAGTACTATGTATACAGGGAAAGTAGGAACAAGGATTTATATGGTAATATGTTTATACTATAATGAGGGTTATACCTGTAACATATCAATTACACCCTTTATTACATCTACTGTCCACAGTACTGACCACTGACCTTCACACAGTAACTAATGATACAGACAGAAAGGAACAAGGATTTATATGGTAATATTGTTTAATCTATAATGAGGGTTATACCTGTAACATATCAATTAACCCCTTTTTACATCTACTGTCCCACAGTACTGACCACTGACCTTACACACAGTAACTATGTATACAGGGACAGAAGGAACAAGGATTTTTTATGGTAATATTGTTTATACTATAATGAGGGTTATATCTGTAACATATCAATTAACCCCTTTATTACATCTACTGTCCACAGTACTGACCACTGACCTTACACACAGTAACTATGTATACAGGGACAAGAAAGGAACAAGGATTTTTATGGTATATTGTTTATACTATAATGAGGGTTATACCTGTAACTATCAATTAAACCCCTTATCACTTCTACTGTCCACAGTACTGACCCACTGACCTTACACACAGTAACTATGTAAACAGGGACAGAAGGAACAAGGATTTATATGGTAATATTGTTTATACTATAATGAGGGTTATACCTGTAACATATCAATTAACCCTTATTACATCTACTGTCCCACAGTTACTGACCACTGACCTTACCACACAGTAACTATGTATACAGGGACAGAAAGGAACAGGATTTATAGGTGATTGTTTATACTATATATGAGGGTTATACCTGTAACATATCAATTAACCCCTTTATTACATCTACTGTCCACAGTACTGACCACTGACCTTACACACAGTAACTATGTATACAGGGACAGAAAGGAACAAGGATTTTTATGGTAATATTGTTTATACTATAATGAGGGTTATACCTGTACTGTCATTACCCTTTACTATATCTCTGTCCCCAGTACTGACCACTGACCTTACACACAGTAAACTATGTATACAGGGACAGAAAGGAACAAGGATTTATATTGGTAACATTGTTATACTATAATGGGGTTACCTGTAACATATCAATTAACCCCTTTACTATATCTACTGTCCACAGTACTGACCACTGACCTTACACACAGTAACTATGTATACAGGGACAGAAAGGAACTAGGATTTATATGGTAATATTGTTTATATTATAATGAGGGTTATACCTGTAACATATCAATTAACCCTTTACTATATCTGCTGTCCACAGTACTGACCACTGACCTTACACACAGTAACTATGTATACAGGGACAGAAAGGAACAAGGATTTTTATTGTCATTGTTTATACTATAATGAGGGTTATACCTGTAACTATCAATTAACCCTTTTACATTCTACTGTACCCCAGTACTGACCACTGACCTTACACCACGTAAACTATGTTACAGGACAGAAAGGAACAAGGATTTATATGGTAATATTGTTGATACTATATGAGGGTTTATACCTGTAACATATATCAATTAACCCTTTACTATATCTACTGTACCCAGTACTGACCACTGACCTACACACAGTAACTAGTATACGGGACAAAAGGAACAATGATTTATATGGTAATATTGTTTATACTATAATGAGGGTTATACCTGTAACATATCAATTAACCCCTTTATACATCTACTGTCCACAGTTACTGACCACTGACCTTACACACAGTAACTATGTTACGGGACAGAAAGGAACAGGATTTATATGGTAATATTTTTTTATACTTTAATGAGGGTTTATACCTTAACATATCAATTAACCCCTTTATTACATCCTACTGTCCACAGTACTGACCACTGACCTTAAAACAGTAACTGTATACAGGGACAGAAAGGAACAAGGATTTATATGGTAATATTGGTATACTATAATGAGGGTGTATACCTGTAACTATCATTAACCCCTTTTACATCTACTGTCCCACAGTACTGACCACTGACCTTCCCACAAGTAACTATGTATACAGGGAAAGAAAGGAACAAGGATTTATATGGTAATATGTTTTATGCTATAAGAGGGTTATACCTGTAACATGCCAATTACCAACCCTTATATTACATCTCTGTCCACAGTACTGACCACTGACCTTACACACAGTAACTATGTATACAGGGACAGAAAGGAACAATGATTTTGGTAATATTGTTTATACTATAATAGGGTTATACTGTAACTATCAATTAACCCTTTATTACACCTACTGTCCACAGTACTGACCACTGACCTTACACACTAACTATGTATACAGGGACAGAAAGGAACAAGGATTTATATGGTAATATGTGTATACTATAATGAGGTTATACCTGTAACATATCAATTAACCCTTTATTACATCTACTGTCCACAGTACTGACCACTGACCTTACACACAGTAACTTAGTGATACAGGGACAGAAAGGAACAAGGATTTTATATGGTGATATTGTTTATACTATAATGAGGGTTATACCTGTAACATATCAATTAACCCCTTTAGTACATCTACTGTCCACCGTACTGACCACTGACCTTACACACAGTAACTATGTATACAGGGACAGAAAGGAACAAGGATTATATGGTATATTGTTTATACTATAATGAGGGTTATACCTGTAACATATCAATTAACCCTTTATTACACTACTGTCCACAGTACTGACCACTGACCTTAACACCAGTAACTATGTATACAGGGACAGAAAGGAACAAGATTTATATGTTAACATTGTTTATACTATAATGAGGGTTATCCCTGTAACATATCAATTAAACCCCTTTATACTCTACTACAGTGTGACAGAAAAGGAACAAGATTTATTATGGTAATATTGTGTATATACTATAATGAGGGTTATACCTGTAACATATCAATTAACCCCTTTATTACATCTACTGTCCACAGTACTGACCACTGACCTTACACACTGTAACTATGTATACAGGGACAGAAAGGAACAAGATTTATATGGTAATGTTGTATATCCTATAATGAGGTTTATACCTGTAACTATCAATTAACCCCTTTATTACTATCTGTCCACAGTACTGACCACTGACCTTACACACAGTAACTATGTATACAGGACAGAAAGGAACAAGGATTTATATGGTAATATATGTTTTTAACTATAATGAGGGTTATACCTGTAACTATCAATTACCCCTTAATTACTTCTACTCTGTCCACAGTACTGACCACTGACCTTACCCACAGTAACATGTATACAGGGACAGAAAGAACCAAGGATTTATATGGTGATATTGTTTATACTATAATGAGGGTTATACCTGTAACATATCATTAACCCCTTTACTATAATCTACTGTCCACAGTACTGACCACGGACCTTACACACAGTAACTATGTATACAGGGACAGAAAGGAACAAGGATTTATTTGTATCATTGTTTATACTATAATGAGGGTTTACCTGTAACATTCACATTAACCCCTTTAACTATATCTACTGTCCACATTACTGACCACTGACCTTACACACAGTAACTATGTATACAGGAAAGAAGGAACAAGGATTTATATGGTAATATTGTTTATACTATAATGGGGTTTACCTGTAACTATCAATTAACCCCTTTATAATCTACTGTCCCCATTACTGACCACTGACCTTACACAGTAACTATGTATAACAGGACAAAAGGAACAAGGATTATATGGTAATATTGTTATAACTATAAATGAGGTTATACCTGTAACATATCATAACCCTTTTATTACTCTACTTCAACAGTTACTGACCACTGACCTTACACACAGTAACTATGTATACAGGGACAGAAAGGAACAAGGATTTATATGGTAAATTGTTTTTATACATAATGATGGTTTATACCTGTAACATATCAATTAACCCCTTTAAATCTACTGTCCACAGTACTGGACCACTGACCTTACCACAGAACTATGTTATACAGGGACATAGAAGAACAAGGATTTATATGGTAATATTGTTTTACTATAATGAGGGTTATACCTGTAACTATCAATAACCCCTTTATTACATCTACTTGTCCACAGTACTGACCACTGACCTTACCACAGTAACTATGTAACAGGGACAGAAAGGAACAAGATTTATATGGTATATTGTTATACTATAATGAGGGTTATACCTGTAACATATCAATATAACCCCTTTATTACATCTACTGTCCACAGTACTGACCACTGACCTTACACACAGTAACTATGTATACAGGACAGAAAGGAACAAGGATTTATATGGTAATATTGTTTATCTATAATGAAGTGGTTATACCTGTAACCATAAACATATAATGTTTCGGAGAACGCTGCTCCTTTCTCAGGTATTGCTGCTCCAATAGGGAAAGGGAGCAGCGTCTTCCGAACACGTCCGCATAATATGTGGGCAATACGTTTACCTTTTAACTCATAAAGCTTTATCTATTGCAAGAAACTTGTGTGCGGCTCATGTTTATATCCGATTCCATGTATTAAGTAGGGGTTTGAACGGAGGACCAGAGGAGATACCACCCAAACATTCGCTGTTATTTCAGTGCTGCTGCTATTTTTATATAGTTTATCTAAAATCGCCATTGGGGACGCAAGCTCTCGTTTCCACCAACCCAAAGTTGAATAAATAGAAATAAAAATAGACGCAGCGGGAACTGATGGTATGCCCACAATTGGAGAAAAGCAAGCCAATTCGCTGGCTTTAACCATTGTTCCGCTGGCCGGGGTTTCTCCCGTTTTATAAATCGAGGCCCCCCTTAGAAAGATTCCCCCCATAGAAACAGAATCATTGCATTAGGTTTTGTCAATTTGCACAGTTTGTGTGCACCCATTGCCTGAAATCCGCGCTGGGCAGAACTCAATGAATGTGATATATTCTAAGCTGTCCTTACACTATTAAACACTAGGCTAATGTTCACCGAGCCAACCCAGGGGTCTCTGCTGTAGCTTCTCGTTGTGTGCGGGTTGGGTTGCTGGTGAGATCCCCCTTTGTCTCTTTGGTTTTTTTTTAGTTGGAACAACCCTCAATGGGATTTGGTAGGATGAAATTTGTTGTCTGGGTAAAAATCCCCATTATATACCTTTTGTCTGCCCTACTGACTGTAGGAGGGCCCCACACACTGCACTTTATGGGTTTCTATTGTCCTGTCACGGTGAGAGTTAGGCAGCGACGTGTAACGGAGAAGCAGACATCCGAGACGTGTGCAGGGTCTATCTAGGAGCTGTCCAGCCCTGTCCATGGTCCTCTCCAACCCCCACAGTTTTTTTCTGCGACCTATACACAGTATACAACACAGTATAGGGAGAGCGTGCGACCTATACACATATATACACAGTATAGGGAGAGCGTGCGACCTATACACAGTATATACACAGTATAGGGAGAGCGTGCACCTAACACAGTATACACACGTATGGGAGAGCGTGCGCCCTATACACAGTATATACACAGTATAGGGAGAGCGTGCGCCTATAACAGTATAACACAGTATAGGAGACGTTCGACCTATACACAGTAATACACAGTATAGGACAGCGTTAGACCTATACACGTATATACACGTATAGGGACAGGGTTCGACCTATACACAGTATATACACAGATAGGGGAGCGTTCGACCTATACACAGTATATACACAGTATAGGAGAGCGTTCGACCTATACACGTATATACACAGTATAGGGACAGCATTCGACCTATAACAGTATACACAGTATAGGGACAGCGTTCGACCTATACACAGTATATACACAGTATAGGGACAGCTTCGACTATACCAGTATATACACATATGGGACAGCGTTGACCTATACACAGTATATACAGTATAGGGAGAGCGTTCAACCTATACCATATATCACTATAGGGAGAGCGTCAACCTATACACAGTATATACACAGTATAGGGAAGGGTGTACCTTATACACAGTATATACACATTATAGGGAGAGCGTGCGACCTATACACAGTATACACAGTTAAGGAGAGCGTTCGACCTATACACAGTTATACACAGTATAGGGAGAGCGTGTGACCTATACACAGTATACACATATAGGAGAGCGGCGCACCTATACACAGTAATCACACAGTATAGGGACAACGTTCAACCTATACACAGTATACACAGTTAGGGAGAGCGTGGACCTATACCACAGTATATACACAGATAGGGAGAGCGTGCGACCTATACACGTATACACCAGTATAGGGACAACGTTCACCTATACCAGTATACTACAGTATAGGGAGAGCGTTCGACCTATACACACAGTATCAACAGTATAGGAGACGTGCGACCTATACACAGTATACACAGTATAGGGGAGCGTGCGACCTATACACAGTAATATACAGTATAGGAAGAGGTGTGCCCTATACACAGTATATACACAGTGGGAAAGCGTTCGACCTACCACAGTATATACACAGTATAGGGAGAGTGTTCGACTATACACAGTATATACACAGTAGGGAGAGCGTTCGACCTATACCAGTATATACACATTATAAGGAGAGTGTTCGACCGTCCCAATATACACACGTAAGGGAGAGTGTCGACCTATACACATTATACAACAGTAATGGAGAGCGTTCGACCTATACACAGTATACCACAGTATAAGGAGAGGTTTCGCACCTATACACAGTATATACAACAGTATAGGGACAGCGTTCAACCTATACACAGTATAGGGAGAGCATTCAAACATACACAGTATACAACAGTTATAGGGACAGCGTTCACCTATCCCCAGTATCTACACATTATAGGGAGAGCGTTAGACCTATACACAGTTATTACACAGTATAGTGACAGCGTTCACTATCACAGTATAGGGAGAGTTTCGACCTCTACACGTATACACTATAGGGAACTTCGTGCCCTATACACAGTATATCACGATGGGACAGCGTTCGACCTATCCACGTATAGGGAGAGCGTTCGACCTATACACATATATACACAGTATAGGGACAGCGTTCAACCTAACACAGTATATACACAGTATAGTGAGTGCATTCGACCTATACACAGTATAATTCCAGATCAATAAAGGGACAGCGTTTCGACGTATACACAGTATAGGATAGCGTTCGACCTATACACAGTAATATACACGTATAGGACACGTTCAACCTATACACAGTATATACACAGTATAGGGAGAGCGTTTGACCTATACACAGTATATACATATATAGGGAGCGTTCGACCTATACACAGTATAGGGAGAGCGTTCGACCTATCCCATGCATCTACACAGTTAGGGAGAGCGTTCGACCTTAAACAGTTATACACAGTAATTGCACAGCGTTCCGACTATACACAGTATAGGGAGAGCGTTCGACCTATACATAGTATATACACAGTATAGGGAGAGCGTTCGCCTATACCACAGTTAATACACAGTAGAGGACAGCGTTTCAACCTATACACAGTATATACACGTATATGGAGAGCGTCGACTATCCAGTATTACACAGTATAGGGACAGCGTTCGACCTATACACAGTATATACACAGTATAGGGAGACGTTTGACCTGTACACAGTATATACACAGTAAAGGAGCGTTCGACCTATACACAGTATATACACGTATAGGGACAGCGTTCAACCTATCACTATATACACAGTATAGTGAGCGTGACCTGTACCAGTATATACAACTAAGGGGACAGCGTTCGACCTATACACAGTATATACACAGTATAGGGACAGCGTTCACCTATTCACAGTATATACACAGTATAGGGAGAGCGTTTGACTCTACACAGTATACCACGTATAAAGGGGACAGCGTTCGACATATACACAGTATAGGGAGAGCGTTCGACCTATACACAGCATACACAGTATAGGGAGAGCGTTCGACCTTACACAGTATTACACAGTATATGACAGAGCGTTCGACCTATACACAGTATAGGGAGAGCGTTCGACCTATACACAGTATACACAGTATAGGGAGAGCGTTCGACCTATACACAGTATATACACAGTATAGGGAGAGCGTTTGACCTTACGTATATACACAGTATAGGGCAGCGTTCGACCTATACACAGTATAGGGGAGCGTTCAACTATACACAGTATATACACAGTATAAGAGAAGCGTTCGACCTATACACAATATATACACCGTATAGGGAGAGCGTTCGACCTATACCAGTATATACCAGTATAGGGAGAGATTTCGACTATACACAGTATATACACAGTATAAGGAGACGCGTTCGACCTATACAACGTATATAACAGTATAGGGAAGCGTTCGACCTATACACAGTATAACCAGTATAAGGAGAGAGCTTCGACCTATACCAGTATATACACAGTATAGGAGAGCGTTCGACTATACACAGTATATACACAGTATAGGGAGAGCGTTCGACCTATAAACAGTATATACACAGTATAGGGAGAGCGTTCGACCTATACAAAGTATAAACAAGTATAGGGAGAGCGTTCAACCTATACACAGAATATACACAGTAAAGGGAGAGCGTTCGTCCTATACCCAGTATACACACAGTATAGGGATATCTATACACAGATATACACAGTATAGGGAGAGCGTTCGACCTATACACAGTATATACACAGTATAGGGAGAGCGTCCGACCTATACACAGTATATACACAGTATTGGGAGAGCGTCGACTATACACATATATATCAGAGTATTGGGAGAGCGTTCGACCTATACACAGTTTATACACAGTATGGGAGAGCGTGCGACCTATCCACAGTATATACACAGTATTGGAGAGCGTGCAACCTTACCAGTATATACACAGTATTGGAGAGCGTGCACCTATACACAGTATATACACAGTATTGGGAGAGCGTGCGACCTATACACAGTATATACACAGTATTGGGAGAGCGTGCGACCTATACACAGTATATACACAGTATTGGGAGAGCGTGCGACCTATACACATAATATACACAGTATTGGGAGAGGGTGTGACCTATAAACAGTATATACACAGTATTGGGAGAGCGTGCGACCTATACACAGTATATACACAGTATAGGGAGAGCGTGCGACCTATACACAGTAGATACACAGTATTGGGAGAGCGTGCGACCTATACACAGTATATACACAGTATGGAGAGCGTTTCGACCTATACACAGTATATACACAGTATAGGGAGAGCGTGCGACCTATAAACAGTATATACACAGTATTGGGAGAGCGTTCGACCTATACAAGGTATATACACAGTATTGGGAGAGCGTGCGACCTATACACAGTATATACACAGTATTGGGAGAGCGTTCGACTTATACACAGTATATACACAGTATTGGGAGAACGTGCGACCTATATAGAGTATATACACATGATTGGGAAGCGTGCGACCTATACACAGCTAATACACAGTATTGGGAGAACGTGGCACCATACACTATATACACAGTATTGGGAGAGCGTGCGACCTAACACAGTATATACACAGTATTGGGAGAGCGTGCGACCTATACACAGTAGATACACAGTATGGGAGAGCGTGCGCCTATACCAGTATTACCGGTATGGAGAGCGTGCGACCTATACACAGTATATACACGTATTGGGAGAACGTGCGACCTATACACAGTATATACACAGTATTGGGAGAGCGTTCGACCTATACACAGTAGATACACAGTATAGGGAGAGCGTGCGACCTATACACAGTATATACACGTTAGGAGACGTGCGACCTAATACACATATTTATAACCAGTATTGGGAGAGCGTGGCCTATCACAGTATATCCCAGATTGGAGAGCTGCGCCTATACACAGTATATACACGGTATAGGAGAGCGTGCGACCTATACACAGTATATACACATTATGGGAGAACGTGCACCTATACACAGTTATACACAGTATGGAGAGCGTCGACCTTACACAGTAGATACACAGTATATGGGAGAGCGTGCGACTTACACAGTATATATCACGGTATAGGGAGAGCGTGCGACCTATACACAGTATATATAAGTATTGGGAGAGCGTTCGACCTATACACAGTTATATCACAGTATTGGAGAGCGTGGCGACCTATACACAGTATACACAGTATTGGAAGCTTGCGACCTATACACATTATATACCAGTGTTGGGAAGCGTGCGACCTATACACAGTATTACACAGTATTGGGAGAGCGTGCACCTATACATATATATACACAGTATTGAGAGCGTGCTACCGATACACAGTATAATACACAGTATGGGAGGCGTGCGACCTATACACAGTATTACACAGTATTGGGAGAGGTGTGCCTATACACAGTATATACAACAGTAGTGGAGAGCGTGCGACCTATACACAGTAATACACAGTATTGGGAGAGCGTGCGACCTATACACATAGAATACACAGTATAGGGAGAGCGCGTGCGACCTATACACTTTATACACGGTAAATAGGGAGAGCGTGCGACCTATACACAGTATATACACGGTATTGGAGAACGTGCGACCTATACACATATATACACTTTGGGAGAGCGTTCGACCTATACACAGAATACACAGTATAGGGAGAGCGTGCGACCTATACACAGTATATACAACTGTATGGGAGAGCGTGCTACCTAACACGTATATACACAGTATTGGGAGAGCGTGGGACCTATACACAGTATATACACAGTATATGGGAGAACGTTGCGACCTATACACAGTAATACACGGTATAGGGAGAGCGTGCGACCTTACACAGTATATACCAGATTGGGAGAACGTGCACCTATACATATATACACAGTATGGGAGATCGTTCGACCTATACACATGATACACAGTAAAGGGAGAGCGTGCGACCTATACACATATACACACGGTATAGGAGAGCGTTCGACCTATACACAGTATATACACAGTATTGGAGGAAGCGTTCGACCTATACACAGTAATACCGTTATAGGGAGAGCGTGCGACCTATACACAGTTTTAATACACGTTATTGGGAGAGCTTGTGACCTATACACAGTATATACACAGTATTGGGAAAACGTGCGACCTATACACAGTATATACACGGTATAGGGAGAGCGTTCGACCTATACACAGATATACACAGTATGGGAAGCGTTCCGTATACCAGTATAACACATTAGTGGGAGAGCGTGTGACTATACACAGTATATACACAGTATTGGGAGAACGTGCAACCTATACACAGTATATACACGGTATTGGGAGAGCGTTCGTCCTATACACAGTATATACACAGTATTGGGAGAGCGTGCGACCTATAAACAGTATATACACAGTATAGGGAGAGCGTGCAACCTATACACTATATCACAGTATTGGGAGAGCTTCGCCATACACATTAATACCATTTATGGGAGAGCGTGCGACCTATACACAGTATATACACAGTATAGGGAGAGCGTGCGACCTATACACAGTATATACACAGTATAGGGAGAGCGTGCGACCTATACACAGTATATACACAGTATTGGGAGAGCGTTCGGGACTGTGTGTTTCTCAACACCGTGGACGATTCCCCATTTACTTTAGAACTTGGAGACAACCTCGTCCGAGGAAAATTTTCGTTCTTTTCTGAACAACCGCAAGGCCGACGGGAATGTTCATTGGCCTCGGAATCCTATCCTATTAAGGAATGGTAAATCATGGTGTGGGTGATTAAAACTGGTAACTGAGGTGTGTTGGGTGTTAGGTAAATGGTAATGTGGTGTTTGTATAGGTAAACGAACTGTGTGTGTTGGGTGATTAAGGTAAACTGGTAAATTGATGGTGTTGGTTTAAGGGGAACTGGTAATTGATGGTTGGTTGGGTGATTAAGAAACTGGTAAATTGATGGTGTGTTGGGTGATTAAGGTAAACTGGTAAACTGATGGTGTGTTGGGTGATTAGGTAAACTGGTTGATGGTGTGTTGGGTGATTAAGGTAAACTGGTAAATTGATGGTGTGTTGGGTGATTAAGGTAACTGGTAAATTGATGGTGTGTTGGGTGATTAAGGTAAACTGGTAATAGATGGTGTGTTGGGTGATTAAGGTACTGGTAACTATGGTGTGTTGGGTGTTAAGGTAAACTGGTAATAGATGGTGTGTGGGTGTTAGGAAATGTAATTGATTGTGTGTGGGTGATTAAGTAAACTGGTAAATGATGGTTGTTGGGTGATTAAGGTAAACTGGTAATATGATGGTGTGTTGGGTGATAAGGTAAACTGGTAAAATTGATGGTGTGTTGGGTGATTAAGTAAACTGGTAAATTATGGTGTGTTGGGTGATTAAGGTAAACTGGTAATAGATGGTGTGTTGGGTGATTAAGGTAAACTGGTAAACTGATGGTGTGTTGGGTGATTAAGGTAAACTGGTAATAGATGGTGTGTTGGGTGATTAAGGTAATGTTATTGATGTGTGTTGGGTGATTAGGTAACTGGTATGATGTGTGTTGGTGATTAGGTAAACTGTAAATGATGGGTGTTGGGTGATTAAGGTAAACTGGTAAATTGTGGTGTGTTGTGATTAGGTAACTGGTAAATTGATGGTGTGTTGGGTGATTAAGGTAAACTGGTAAATTGATGGTGTGTTGGGTGATTAAGGTAAACTGGTAAATTGATGGTTTGTTGGGTGATTAAGGTAAACTGGTAATAATGATGGTGTGTTGGGTGATTAAGGTAAACTGGTAAATTGATGGTGTGTTGGGTGATAGCTCTTTATTGCATGTTTCTGTTCTCGCAGTTATCAGAAGTTAGACAATCTCTTTCTGGAAACACAGAGAGAAAATAAAATCTAAAATCAATAAGCACGTGGATTCTGGCGCGTTACTGAGCTTCCTTGTATGGCACCGGGAATGCTGAGAAAAAAACAAGGGGGTACCTACCTTTATTCCTCTCAGGTTAGTACAGTGTTTAATGCTCCGATCACTAAATAACCCCTACAATTTATTTTGGGATGTGAGTCTTCTGAATTAAAGGAAAATAAAGAAGACGTCTTTGTATTCTATTCAGCACTGAACACATTCCCAAACTAGATTATGTAGTCAAATCTCTTCCTGTTCTGAAGAGCTTACAATCTAACTGTATTATTATTATTATCATTATTGATTTATATAGCGCCAACATATTCCATACAAAGCTAAAGAATACATTACAAGTACACAAGGCGATGAGTTACTTACAGCAATGTAATGTAATAATCTTGTAATAACCTTTTTATGTAATAGGAAAGAGGATCCTGCCCAAAGAGCTTACAGTCTAGAGGATACAGCGGTGAGACATAAGGTGACGTGAATCTAGGCTGTAAATAGATTGGCAGTGGAGTTTGATAATTGGGCCAGGTTATATGTAATAGAGCATTAGCTGTCCCAGTGCATACAATCCCTTTAAATGGCTAAAAGTCACAGTAACTTTATTACATCATTAGTATGAGTTGACGACCATCGCATGACTGCATCGCCCTGTACATACCGTTACACACATAATATAGCTGTAGAGGAATGCAGATATTTTATATTGTAATAATTTGCCCTATGATGGAAATGTCCACATCACAAGTAATAAACCGCCTGCCGCTGCACTGGTCAATTGTACCAATTGCACCAACAATACTCAACTGCTGCATAGTTACATAGCAATTTGGGGTTTACAAATCAAGTAAATTGTCCATTTACTAAGCCAGCAATCTCTAGAAATGTTCGAAACCAGCGAGTTTGGTTCTGATTTAGATTGTTCAGAATTTCCCCAAAAATTGAAAATCCAAAATGGAACCCATAGATGTCAATAAGGGTAGAAGAAGCACGATAAATGGCAGTAGATGGCTCAGGCATGGCTAATTCTTGTAACCTTTGAAGTAAGCCTCGTTTATTCAGTAACCCTGGTAATCCGTAGCCTATATTTGGAACCCTTGAAAGTAGCCTTCAAAAATCCAGAAAATCTAAAAGATCCATACGGTGCCGACAGAACTTCGTAACCAGGAGATCCAAGTTGGGGCCGGGGGACTATTCGAACCTGAACTTCATCTCTAACAATCACACAATCACAGGTGGTACGATCATGACGTGACCAGAGAAAGGAAGTTATTGGATGTAGTTTTAATTAGATTGGGACTAAATAAACTTCAACGGTGTTTTCGAGGATACCGAACATTCAAGGTTATTTTAGTAACCCTCGAAATAACCTTGAACGTTTGGTAATCCTTAAAAATACGGACCGAAGTCTCTAAACCCAATAATCCGCCTGGTTTTGGACAGAAAGTTCGGATTTCGAAAACTGAGAGGATCCAAGTCAGCCCGGGCCCCATCTCTACTCTAAAGCTAGGTACACACACGGTATCATAACAGTATCAGGGCTTTATCGGCAGTGTGTGTAGAGTCTGTGTATATGCTGTGTATATGCTTTGTATATGCTGTGTATATGATGTTATATTGCTGGTATTGCTGTGTATATGATGTTATTGATGTGTATAGTGTGTTATGCTGTGTATTGATGTTGATGCTGTATTGCTGTGTATATGCTGTATTGAATGTATTGATGTGTTACCTTTGTGTATGATGTGTACTATGCTGTGTATATGATATTTATGCTGTTATATGCTGTGTAATGATTTGCATAAGCTGTGTATATGATGTGTTTATGGTGTGTAATGTTATATGATGTGTATATGATGAGTGTTATGGTGTTTGATGTGTATATGATGTGCATATGATGTGTTATATGCTGTGTTAATATGCGTGTATATGGTATATGATGTGTATATGATGTGTATAGGTTGTATAGGCTGTGTATATGCTGTGTAATATGAGGTATTTTATGGTTTTGTTGTATATGCTGTGTATATGCTGTGTATATGATGTGTATATGCTGTGTATATGCTGTGTAATATGATGTGTCTATTGTGTTTGTATGATGTGTGTATGCTGTGTACATGATGTGTATATGATGTATATGTGTGTATTGCTGTGTATTATGTGTGTTATGTGTGTAATGATGTGTATATGATGTGTATATGCTGTGTATATGATGTGTAATGATGTGTAGATGAGGTGTAGCTGGTATATGATGTGGTATAATTATGTGTAATAGGGCTGTGTATAGGCGTGTATTGATGTGTATATATGTGTTTATGTTGTGTTATGCTGTGTATATGCTGTGTGTATGATGTGTATCTGTGTGTATAGCTGTGTAATGATGTATATGATGTGTTTATGTTGTTATATGCTGTTATATGCGTGTGTATGATGTGTATATGCTATGTAATATGCTGTGTATATGCTGTGTGTGTATGATGTGTATATGCTGTGTATAGCTGTGTATATGAGTGTATATGCAGTGTATAGGCGTGTTAGATGTGTATATGCTGTGTATACTGCTGTGTATATGCTGTGTATATGCTGTGTATATGCTGTGTAATATTGGTGTATTGATTGTATATGCGGTGTATATGATGTGTATATGATGTGTATATGCTGTGTATGTATTGCTGTGGATATGCTGTGTATATGATGTGTATATGCTGTGTATATGCCTGTGTATATGATGTGTAATAATGATGTTGTATATATGTGTATATGAGTGTATATTGTGTATATGCTGTGTTGATGTGTATATGATGTGTATATGCTGTGTATGATGTGTGTATATGATGTGTATATGATGTGTATTGATGTTATATTGCTGTGTATATATGTGTATATGCTGTGTATATGATGTGTTTATATGCTGTGTATATGTATGGTGTGTATATGATGTGTATATGATGTGTATATGATATGTATATGATGTGTATATGTGATGTGTATTGATGTTATATGATGTGTATATGATGTGTATATGCTGTGTATATGGTGTAATATGCTGTGTATATGATGTGTTTATGCTGTTTATATGGTGTGTATATGATGTGTATATGATGTGTACTATGATATGTATATGATGTGTATATGATGTGTATATAGATGTGTATATGATGTGTATATGATTGTATAGTGTATATATACTGTGTATATGATGTGTATATGGTGTTATATCTGTGTATATGATGTGTATATGCTGTGTATTGCTTTATATGATGTGTATATGATGTGTTATATCTGTCTATATGTATGCGTATATGATGCGTATATGATGTGTATAATGATGTGTATATGATGTGTATATGATGTTGATATGACGTGTTATATGATGTGTAATGTATGTGTATATGATGTGTATATGAGTGTATATGATATGTATATGATGTGTATATGATGTGTATAGATGTGTATATGATGTGTATGTGTTGTATATCTGTGTATATGATGTGTTTATGCTGTGTATATGTGTGTATATGATGTGTATATGGTGTTATGAAATATGTAGTGATAGTGTATATGATGTGTTATGATGTGTATATGATGTGTTATATGATGTGTATATGAGTGTATATGATTGTGTATATGATGTGTATATGATGTTGTATTGCTGTGTATATGATGTTATATGATGTTTATATGATGTGTATATGATGTGTATCTGTGTATATATAGGTGTATATGATGTGTATATGATGTGTATATGTTATGTGTATATTGTCTGTGTATATGCTGTGTATGTGTGTATATGCTGTGTATATGATGTGTATATGAGTGTATATGCTGTTATAGATGGTATATGATTGCGTATATGATTGTATATGATGTGTATATACTGTTATTGATGTGTATATGATGTGTATATGATATGTATATGATGTGTATGATGTGTATATGATGTGTATATGCTGTGTATATGATGTGTATATGCTGTGTATATATGTGTTTATGCTGTGTATATGAGTGTGTGTATATGATGTGTATGATGTATGTGTATATGAATGATGTATATGATGTGTATATGATGTGTATATGATGTGTATATGATGTGTTATATGATGTGTATATACTGTGTATGATGTGATGTGTATAATGATGTGTGATATGATGTGTATATATGATTGTATAAGATGTTAGATATACTGTGTATATGATGTGTATATGACTGTGTATAGATGTGTATATGATTGTGTATATGATGTATATTGATGTGTATATGCTGTGTATATGATGTATATATGTGTTATATGAGTGTATGGATGGTATATGAGTGTTATATCTGTGTATGATGTGATACTGTGTATATGATGTGTATATGATGTGTATATGATGTATATATACTGTGTATATGATGTGTATATGATATGTATATGATGTGTATATGATGTGTATATGATGTGTATATACTGTGTATTTGATGAGTATATGATGTGTATATACTGTGTATATGATGTGTATATGATGTGTATATGCTGTGTATATGATGTGTATATGATGTGTATATGATGTGTATATACTGTGTATATGATGTGTATATGATGTGTATATGGTGTGTATATACTGTGTATATGATGTGTATATGGTGTGTATATGATGTGTATATGATGTGTATATACTGTGTATATGATGTGTATATACTGTGTATATGATGTGTATATGATGTGTATATAGAGAATGCTTGGGACTGTGTGTATGCAGATCTTTGAAATATGGAATACAGGATCTTGCAGATCATCTGACATCTTTCAAAGATCCGCCATGTGTGTACCCAGCTTAAATGTTACTTCGGTAATTGTAAAAAGAAAAAGAAAGTGTTGCAATTAGAATCACCTGAACTTATAATATTAATACAAGTTATTTCTTCTTTAAACGTAAATGACATTTATTCGTTTTTAGAGCACGTAAATACTCAGATGTTCCTGCATTTTCCAAGGATTTGTGTCTTCATTTCATTGGTTTGATGTAGACAGGAGGATCCATAATATTCATTTTAATATTGTCCTTGATTAATAAGAACCAGGAGCTTCATGCTGGTTAGGAAGAAATATCTAAAAATAAATCTACCTAATTATGTGATGGTTTGATATAGATCCAGACCCCAGATGATAAAGTATTTTACATTTCAAAATGACCCCAGAGATTATTACTTACCCCGGAGATTTCACCTTAAATTGATTGAAATCAAAGTGCAAAATGAATTGTCTGGCAAATTGGTAATTTCAAGCCAAAGGTACAAAAATGCAAAGTAAGTAAAATCTTTCACTGTGGCAAATCCTGCAGTTATTTCCTCCTCCCTTCTACTAAGAGATGAGTACTGTAGGATAAGGTGATACCTTTTTATTATGGACTAACAGTTCATTTTTACAGACAAGCTTTCGAGAGATACACTTCTCTCTTCCTCAGGTCAAGCAGTACTAAGCAGTACTAGTACAAGCAGTACTAAGAAATACAGGGTACATCACATCTTTAAAGTTGATAGAGTTACAAACTTTTTTTTGGAAAACTAACTCTATCAACTTTAAAGATGTGATGTACCCTGTATTTCTTAGTACTGGTTGTACTAGTACTGCTTAGTACTGCTTGACCTGAGGAAGAGAGAAGTGTATCTCTCGAAAGCTTGTCTGTAAAAATGAACTGTTAGTCCATAATAAAAAGGTATCACCTTATCCTACAGTACTCACATCTTAGTATATGCTACTAGACTAATACGGCTACAACCATTTTATCTACTCCTCCCTTCTACCACTGGTACAGACACGCTCAGTGTTAAGGGGAGAGCACTCAATTAGCTACTCTTTATCCCCCTGTGGTAAGGAGAGGTGGAGATTGGAAGTAACTGCAAGACTAGTAGTAAAAGATTTGCCAGACATAGAGGCATATTTATAAATGATGGCTATTTTCGACATTTTGTTATCGCCGTGGCAAAGAGTTATTTTCCGAGTATTAATAAAGCCAATTATTTTTGCGTCGAAAAGTATTGCCGCAGGGATGTGGCCGCAGTAGTATCTTCTCTTTTTGCCTCGATACACTCCTGTATCATGACGAAAAGAAAAAACAGGGATCTTGGTAAACCCAGAAATCTGCGATCGTGTTACAGTAAATGCTGGAGAATAGTCTAACATCCCCCTGGACCCTTCTTAGAATTGAGACCCATTCCATAATGTACTGACATCCACTGACAGGCTAGTTATATGGGCACTTATGCTTTTTCACCACCCCAGACATGGCAAGTTTAAGTAGCAACAATAAATGAAATGGTGATTGTGCCATTAATTACATTTTGCCACTGGTCATCGCCTCTTTATAAGTTGCATTAAGTCCAAATTTGGCAAAAACGGCAGCAACAAAGGCAGTGAAAATTGAATGCCCCTTTATAAATATGACCCATAGTTACTAACATAGTTAGAAATTACTTACTATGGACTTCTTTAAAGGGGAACTGGGGTCTCCAAACAGGCCAGGTTCCTACCTTTAAAATGAGCCATCAACCACCTCTCTACTTGTGGCACAGCCCAAGATATGAAGAAATTACTGATCAGAAAGTTTGGGTCAGAAAGTTGTGGTCACAAATACTAGTTCCTTACTAGTTCCTCCTAATCTGCGGTTGGCACATGCTCAGTGCAGGAGAAAGCAGAAGAAACCAGGAAGAGATTGAGGTGACTGAAGGAGGACTGAAGGGGAGGAGGGGAGAACAGCACAGCCCACAGTAGGGAGTGTGTAAAGTGGTCAAATGTTTGTCTTTTTTTTAATGCCTCCCACACTATCACAAGTTTCAGAGCAGGAAGCAGGAAGTGCAGAGATCTGGTGATGCTGCTACCATATCGCACATAAAAATATAAATATCTTCAAAACTATGTAAAAAAAATAATGAAAGTAAATTGCAAAAATACTCAGGAAAGCATTTTTGGACCACATTTTTGGACCACTTTTTTGGACCACATTTACCCTTTAAAAGGTTGTGAAACCCATTTTAACCTCATTTAGGGCTAGGCCACACTGAAACGCAAACGCAAACGCAATCGCATGCTATTTCATGTGCGATTTTTTTGCGTTTGCGCTTGCGATTTCTTCAATAAGTATAGGAAATCGCATGCGATTGCGATTAAAAAGGCAGAACGCAAAACGCAAACGCAAACGCATCGAAAAACGCGCGGTTTTTTTGCGTTGCCGCGTTTTCAATAATTTTGAAAAATCGCAAGCGCAATCGCAAACGCAAGCGCAAACGCAAAAAAAACGCAGCAGTGTGGCCTAGCCCTTAGAACTTAGAACCCCCCCCCCCAACAAATCTATAGTTCATGGATAGACAGGAGCACTATATTAATGTACAACTCAAAATTGCAATACCTACCTATCCATGATCCTACAGTGATTCTGTCTCTCTCTGTCTCCCCTCCTCTCCCCACACTCTTGTGCGCATACATACCCAAATAAATAATAGGCACTATTGGTGGATTTATAAACCTGCTTAAAGTGGAAAGATCCAATACCGCTAGTTATCATAAAAGTAGGGCCGGGACCGTACAGCCTTACAATACATTAGCGCTATGGCATTGTATAAGCGATCGTACAATGTGCGATTGGAACTGTACAACCACTATTGTAGTTTACGGCACGAGTGGAATTTTACGACCATGATCATAATTGTACCCAATAAAGTCATAAAATTAAAGTTATCTCCACCCCTAAAATCTATTTTTTCAACAGCGTAGGACTTTTTTTCAACTTTGAACAAGCACTACAGGAGAACCATTTGTAGCAGAGACGTAAGGTAAGGATTTTTTTACGTTACACAGTGGGGCCAGTATGGGGTTAAATTTTAGTTTTGGGGTGGACACGCCCTTTAACAAGCTTTAAAGGCACAGTATCTTGAAATAGCAATTGCACTGGGGCTATCATCATTTTAGAACCACAACCTTAATTGTATGTACGCAGATACCATGACATTTTACTTGCGGATTCGATGTTCACGCCTAGATACCATCGACATTTTACTTGCGGATTCGATGTTCACGCCTAGATACCATGGACAGTTAATTGATATGTTACAGGTATAACCCTCATTATAGTATAAACAATGTTACCATATAAATCCTTGTTCCTTTCTGTCCCTGTATACATAGTTACTGTGTGTAAGGTCAGTGGTCAGTACTGTGGACAGTAGATGTAATAAAGGGGTTAATTGATATGTTACAGGTATAACCCTCATTATAGTATAAACAATATTACCATATAAATCCTTGTTCCTTTCTGTCCCAGGGACACTAGAAACCCATAACAGTGCAGTGTGTGGGGCCCTCCTACAGTCAGTAGGGCCAACAGGTATATAATGGGGGATTTATTACCCAGCCACAAATTCATCCTACCAAATCCATTTAGATTGTTCCAACTAAAAAAAACCCAGAGACAAAGGGGGATCTCACCAGCAACCCAACCCGGCACACAAACCGAGCAAGCTACAGCAGACCCCTGTGTTTGCTAGTGTGAACATAGCCTAGTGTAATAGTGTACAGGCAGCTTATCATATATTACATTCATGGGGTTTATAGGGGGCGATATTACAATGACAGCTGAGGTTTATAGGGGGCGATATTGCAATGACAGCTGGGGTAGATAGGGGGCGATATTGCAATGACAGCTGGGGTTTATAGGTGGCGATATTACAATGACAGCTGGGGTTTATAGGGGGTGATATTGCAATGACAGCTGGGATTTATAGGGGGCGATAATGCAATGACAGCTGGGGTTTATAGGGGGTGATATTGCAATGACAGCTGGGATTTATAGGGGGCGATATTGCAATGACAGCTGGGGTTTATAGGGGGTGATATTGCAATGACAGCTGGGTTTTATAGGTGGCGATATTACAATGACAGCTGGGGTTTATAGAGGGTGATATTGCAATGACAGCTGGGGTTTAGTAGGGAGCGATATTGCAATGACAGCTTGGGTTTAGCTAATAGAAAAGGAAAATTTAATATAAGGAGATTACAGTATTACTGGAATCAAAGTAACTAGCAAAATATCTTCAAGAAATAAACCCCAAGTCTAGTTGTTTATCAATCACGTTATTATCAGGGCTGTAATTGTATTTTGAAATCCGGTACAGACGTGCGGGGCATATAGGAGAAGTGTGCTATTACCTAGCTAAGGAATCTGCGGA
Source organism: Hymenochirus boettgeri (assembly GCA_019447015.1). NCBI lineage: Eukaryota > Metazoa > Chordata > Amphibia > Anura > Pipidae > Hymenochirus > Hymenochirus boettgeri. The sequence goes on along the minus strand of JAACNH010001384.1, from coordinate 15,654 downwards.
AGCGTTGCAGCGTTATCGGCCAATTACGGTACATTTTTTCCCATAGACATTACCTCACATTAATAAATACAGATACATTATTTGCCCGCAAATTTTGACATTTTGCAATATCCCCTTACTGCACAAAATGTTAATTGGGGATGAGATCTGCCCTAGAATCCTGCATTGTGTCGGGCACCCCGAAGTTTATCAGATTTGCGGCTCAGCTAACCCACAGTGAGTCTGAATGGGTCAGGGTCTAGTTTGGATGGAAATCTGCTGGTGTGGGTCTGCTGAATTTTAGATGGGAGTCCGGGCTGGATCTTTAGAAAAACCGGGCAATGTCGGGTACTCGGCTAGTTATTTTATAAAATAGAAATAAAAGCCGCATTATTAAAGTGGCAACAAATAGGCCCCAACAACAAGTGGTTCAAATTATCTTTAAACAGTTAAAGAATGAAGGACGTTTCCCAGAATCCCTTTCTGGCAAAATTATTGGAAAATGCTGTTTTTATCTCCAAACGTGGCCATACACATGGGATTTCCACAGCACGTTGGTATCTGATCACATTGGTATTTGATCACATTGGTATCTGATCCCATTGGTATCTGATCACATTGGTATCTGTTGGCACACTGGTTGTGGGAACCGCACACGCAGTATGATCGGATTGGCTCCCAGGAGCGCATTTTCGATAATTTTCGAATGTACGGAGCTATTTTCAATCATTTTCTAAAATAGCATCAAACGTTCGAGGCTATTTTAGAAAATGATTGAAAATAGCTCCGTAGATTCGAAAAGTATCGAAAATTATTGCCGGTTTCGGATTTTCAGATCTTCGGGATTTTCCCGAGATCCGGGAGTCCGAAAACGGAGCAAAACTAGTGAGTTTTGTCCATCTCTACTGTTGGCCCTACAAATAATGTAGAAGGAGGGTCCCACACACTGCACTGTTATGGGTTTCTAGTGTCCCTGTCACGGTGAGTTAGGCAGCAGAACTTGTAACTGAGAAGCAGACATCCGAGATGTGGGCAGGGTCTATCTAGGAGCTGTCCAGCTCTGCCATGGTCCCTCCCACCCCCACAGTTTGTTTAACTGTCAGTACAGTGAACATGTTGGGACTGGGGGAGGCTTTTTCAGTTAAGTTATAGACTTAACTGAAACTAAGTTACGTCTATATAAACCCACTGGTGCTTGTTATTGTCTCCTCCCACAGATGTCCCATTCTTCATCTCTCAGACAGGGACCTTTAACTTTAATCCACTCCCCCGTACTATATTATTCATGTCATTGCACCTTTGGCTATGTGCTTCTATCAATACAGACTGTGCAGGGGTGTATCATAGCTCCACCCCTTTATGCAAATAGCTGGTCGTGGTGTCATCAGTTACTATGTCTTATTTTATTTTTTTTACTAATAACACTTGGGCAGCACGGTGGCTCAGTGGTATGCTGATGCCCTGCAGCACTTGAGGAGCTGAGTTCGATTCCCATCTCAGGCCCCCCATCTGCTGCATGGAGTTTGTATGTTCTCCACGTGTCTGCGTGGGTTTCCTCCGGGTACTCCGGTTTCCCCCACAATCAAAAACATGTAGCAGCTCTGGTCCCTGTGGTGCATACCCACCCTTGGACACATCTGCACCCGAGTTTGAATGTTCTCACCAAGCTTGACGTGGGTCTCTTCGGGTACTTCGGTTCCTGAAAAAAAAACATTCGGGAACCGAAGTACCCGAGGGAAATGGGAAGACCCACTTCAAGCTAGGAGAGAGCATTCAAACTCGGGTGCAGATGTGTCCAAGGGTGGGTATGCACCACAGGAACCAGAGCTGCTATATGTTTTTGATTGTGGGGGAAACCCAAGCAAGCGTGTGGAGAACATACAAACTCCATGCAGATGGGGCCTTAAGTGGGTTGTCACATTGGCGAAAGCTGGTGAGGCGATCACTTTTTTTTATTTTATTTTTTGACACATACAACCAATCAGTCGGTCTTTATGGTCTCCAAGCTTTAGGAGGAGGATTCCTAACTACAGATAAGAATAGGAGACGACCAACCATAAAGGGTAGGTCCCTTATAGGCCATTCCCCCATTATAAAGGCTACTGTCCCACTGTAAAGATGATGAGTTTGATGTGCTAATGTCAAAGCCATTGTATTATTATTGTATTATGTATTATTATTGTAAATATGAATGAAATAACTGAAAGCCAGTCAGCCTAACAGAACTGTTACAAACTGTCAGTTACCTGTAGAATTATTACTCCCCATTGAGCAGGGGAGTTGTCAACCTTTGCCAAATAATTGTCAGAGAACATATCAATTAACCCCTTTATTACTTCTACTGTCCACAGTACTGACCACTGACCTTACACACAGTAACTATGTATACAGGGACAGAAAGGAACAAGGATTTATATGGTAATATTGTTTATACTATAATGAGGGTTATACCTGTAACATATCAATTAACCCCTTTACTATATCTTACGTCCACATTACTGACCACTGACCTTACATCACAGTAACTATGTTATACAGGGAAAAAAGGAACAAGGATTTATATGGTAATATTGTTTATACTATAATGAGGGTTATACCTGTAACATATCAATTAACCCCTTTATTACATCTACTGTCCACAGTACTGACCACTGACCTTACACACAGTAACTATGTATACAGGGACAGAAAGGACAAGGATTTAATAGGTAATATTGTTTATACTATAATGAGGGTTATCCTGTAACATATCAATTAACCCTTTATTACATCTACTGTCCACAGTACTGACCACTGACCTTACACACAGTAACTATGTAACAGGACGGAAAGGAACAAGGATTTTATGGTAATATTGTTTATACTATATAGAGGGTTATACCTGTAACATATCAATTAACCCTTTATTACATCTACTGTCCACAGTACTGACCACTGACCTTACACACAGTACTATGTATACAGGGACAGAAAGGAACAGGATTTATATGGTAATTTTTTATACTATAATTAGGGTTATACCTGTAACATATCAATTACCCTTTATTACATCTACTGTCCAGTACTGACCACTGACCTTACACACAGTAAACTATGTTAACGGGACAGAAGGAACAAGGATTTATATGGAAATTGTTTATACTATATGAGGGTTATACCTGTAACATATCAATTAACCCTTTATTACATCTACTTCCACAGTACTGACCACTGACCTTACACACTGTAACTATGTATACAGCGCCAGAAGGAACAAGGATTTATATGGTAATATTGTTTATACTATAATGAGGGTTATACCTGTAACATATCATTAACCCCTTTATTACATCTACTGTCCACAGTACTGACCATGACCTTACACCACAGTAACTATGTATACAGGGACAGAAGGAACAAGATTTATATGGTAATATTGTTTTTTACTATAATGAGGGTTATACCTGTAATATCATTAACCCTTATTACATCTACTGTGTCCACAGTACTACCACTGACCTTACACACAGTAACTATGTATACAGGGACAGAAAGGACACGGATTTATTGGTATATTTTGTTTATACTATAATGAGGGTTAACCTGTAACATATCAATTAACCCTTTATTACATCTACTGTCCCATACTGACCACTGACCTTCACACAGTAACTATGTATACAGGGACAGAGAGAACAAGGATTTATATGGTAAATTGTTTATACTATAATGAGGTTTATACCTGTAACATATCAATAACCCCTTTATTACATCTACTGTCCACAGTACTGACCACTGACCTTACACACAGTAACTATGTATACAGGACAAAAGGAACAAGGATTTATATGGTAATATTGTTTATACTATAATGAGGGTTATACCTGTAACATATCAATTAACCCCTTTATTACATCTACTGTCCACAGTACTGACCACTGACCTTACACACAGTAACTATGTATACAGGGACAGAAAGGAACAAGGATTTATATGTTAACATTGTTTATACTATAATGAGGGTTATACCTGTAACATATCAATTAACCCCTTTATTACATCTACTGTCCACAGTACTGACCACTGACCTTACACACGTAATTATGTATACAGGGACAGAAAGGAACAAGATTTATATGGTAATATTGTTTATACTATAATGTGTATACCTGTAACATATCAATTAACCCCTTTATTACATCTACTACTGTCCACAGTACTGACCACTGACCTTACACACAGTAACTATGTATACAGGGACAGAAAGGAACAAGGATTTATATGGAATATTGTTTAACTATAATGAGGGTTATACCTGTAACATATCAATTAACCCCTTTATTACATCTACTGTCCACAGTACTGACCACTGACCTTACACACAGTAACTATGTATACAGGGACAGAAAGGAACAAGGATTTATATGGTAATATTGTTTATACTATAATGAGGGTTATACCTGTAAAATATCAATTAACCCCTTTATTACATCTACTGTCCACAGTACTGACCACTGACCTTACACACAGTAACTATGTATACAGGGACAGAAAGGAACAAGGATTTATATGGTAATATTGTTTATACTATAATGAGGGTTTATACCTGTAACATATCAATTAACCCTTTATATCATCTACTGTCCACAGTACTGACCACTGACCTTACACACAGTAACTATGTATACAGGGACAGAAAGGAACAAGGATTTATATGGTGATATTGTTTATACTATAATAGGGTTATACCTGTCATATCAATTAACCCCTTTTACATCTACTGTTCCACAGTACTGACCACTGACCTTACACACAGTAACTATGTATACAGGGACGAGAGGACAAGGATTATATGGTAATTTGTTTATACTATAATGAGGGTTATACCTGTAACATATCAATTAACCCCTTTATTACATCTACTGTCCCATTACTGACCACTGACTTACACACAGTAACTATGTATACAGGACAGAGGGAACAAGGATTTATATGGTAATATTGTTTATACTATAATGAGGGTTATACCTGTAATATCAATTAACCCCTTTATTACATCTACTGTCCACAGTACTGACCACTGACCTTACACACAGTAACTATGTATACAGGGACAGAAAGGAACAAGGATTTATATGGTAATATTGTTTATACTATAATGAGGTTTATACCTGTAACATATCAATTAACCCCTTTATTACATCTACTGTCCACAGTACTGACCACTGACCTACACACAGTAACTATGTATACAGGGACAGAAAGGAACAAGGATTTATATGGTAATATTGTTTATACTATAATGAGGGTTATACCTTAACATATCAATTAACCCCTTTATTACATCTACTGTCCACAGTACTGACCACTGACCTTACACACAGTAACTATGTATACGGGACAGAAAGAACAAGGATTTATATGGTAATATGTTTATACTATAATGAGGGTTATACCTGTAACATATTCAATTAACCCTTTATTACATCTACTGCCACAGTACTGACCACTGACCTTACACACAGTAACTATGTATACAGGGACAGAAAGGAACAAGGATTTATATGGTAATATTGTTTATACTATAATGAGGGTTATACCTGTAACATATCAATTAACCCCTTTTACATCTACTGTCCACCAGTACTGACCACTGACCTTACACACAGTAACTATGTATACAGGACAGAAAGGAACAAGGATTACATATGGTAATATTTTTATACTATAATGAGGTTATACTTAACATATATCAATTAACCCTTTATTACATCTACTGTCCAGTACTGACCACTGACCTTACACACAGTAACTATGTATACAGGGACAGAGGAACAAGGATTTATATGGAACATTGTTTATACTATATGAGGGTTATACCTGTAACATATCAATTAACCCCTTTATTACATCTACTGTCCACAGTACTGACCACTGACCTTAACACACGTAACTATGTATACAGGGACAGAAAGGAACAAGGATTTATATGGTAATATTGTTTATACTATAATGAGGTTAACCTGTAACATATCATTAACCCCTTTATTATTCTACTGTCCACAGTACTGACCGTGACCTTACACACAGTAACTATGTATACAGGGACAGAAAGGAACAAGGATTTATATGGTAATATTGTTTTATACTATAATGAGGGTTATACCTGTAACATATCAATTAACCCTTTATTACATCTACTGTCCACAGTACTGACCACTGACCTTACACACAGTAACTATGTATACAGGGACAGAAGAACAAGGATTTATATGGTAACATTGTTTATACTATAATGAGGGTTATACCTGTAACATATCAATTAACCCCTTTATTACATCTACTGTCCACAGTACTGACCACTGACCTTACACACAGTAACTATGTATACAGGGACAGAAAGGAACAAGGATTTATATGGTAAATTGTTTATACTATAATGAGGTTATACCTGTAACATATCAATTAACCCCTTTATTACATACTGTCCACAGTATGACCACTGACTTACACACAGTAACTATGTATACAGGGACAAAGGAACAGGATTTATATGGTAATATTGTTTATACTATAATGAGGGTTATACTGTACATATCAATTAACCCTTTATTAATTGGCTTGAAAAAGCCAATTCCTGTTCTTTCTATTTCTTCTTCTCTTCTTCCTTTTTCTTCCGCTTATTGGACCGTATCTCTCAACAGTTTTTGAGCTAGAGACATGAATTCGGTACAGATGTGCGGTCTATAGGAGAAGGATCCGCTAAGCGTTACGGCAATTCGGCGAATTTACGGACATTTTTTCCCATAGACTATATGGTAACAATCCTTAAATGTGAATATTTCAAAATAGTTTTTTCATGGTCATAAATACAAATGGTGATACCCCAACCCCCCACAAGACCCAGGTACACCCACCTACTGACCTACCTTTCCATTCCCATGGAAGCCATATTTAAAGGGAACTAAGTAAAAAAAACTAATTTAGATTTATCTCAAAAAAGAATAGTTTTATGGTTATAAACACAAAAAAGACATACCCCCTCAACCAGACCAGGTACACACACCTACTGATCTACTTATCCATTCCTGTGGCAGCCATACTTAAAGGTAACTAAGTCAAAAAACTATTTTGACCAATCATCAAAAAACTTTGTTTTTTTAACACACCCAACGTATACAGGTATACACACTCCTGATCTACTTATCCATTACTATGGCAGCCATACTAAAGGGACTAAAGTAAAAAAAAAAAAAATTTTGACCAATCATCAAAAAGTTTTGTTTTTTTAACTCTCACCAACCAACACGGGTATACACACCTACTGATCTACTTATCCTTACCGTGGCAGCCATACTTAAAGGTAACTAAAGTCAAAAAGCATTTTGATCAATCATCAAAAAAACTTTGTTTTTTAACCCCCAACTGATACAGGTATACACAGCTACTGACCTACCCCTCCATTACTGTGCAGCCATACTTAAGGGTAACTAAAGTCGAAAAAACTAATTTTGACCAATCATCAAAAAGTTGTTTTTTTTTTAACTCTCAGCCCAACATGGTACACAACCACTGATCTACTTATCCATTACTGTGGCAGCCATACTTAAAGGGTAACTAAGTCAAAAGCAAAATTTTTGATCAATAACAAAAAAACGTATTATTTTTAACCCCCAACGTGATACAGGTCTACACAACTACTACCTACCCCTCCATTACTGTTGCAGCCTACTTAAAGGTAACTAAGTAAAAAAAAAACAAATTTTGACCAATCATCAAAAAGTTAGCATTTTTATCTCACCAACCTAATGAAATAACACACACACCAACCTACTACCTTTAATATGCATGTGACATTTTAAAGGGTAGTAAAAAACAAACAATGTCCTCATCATTACATTTATTGAGTTTTAAAATCTGCACACCAACACCAATTCCTTCCAAATACAGTCCTCAAGCCAAATTCAAGTTTAATACTTAAACTTTCCCTTTCTAGTTACATCTACTGTCCACAGTACTGACCACTGACCTTACACACAGTAATTATGTATACAGGGACAGAAAGGAACAAGGATTTATATGGTAATATTGTTTATACTATAATGATGGTTATACCTGTAACATATCAATTAACACCTTTATTACATCTACTGTCCACAGTACTGACCACTGACCTTACACACAGTAACTATGTATACAGGGACAGAAAGGAACAAGGATTTATATGGTAATATTTTTATACTATAATGAGGGTTATACCTGTAAATATCAATTAACCCTTTATTACATCTACTGTCCACAGTACTGACCACTGACCTTACACCCAGTAACTATGTATACAGGGACAGAAAGGAACAAGGATTTATAGGTAATATTGTTTATACTATAATGAGGTTAACCTGTAACTATCAATTAACCCCTTTATTACATCTACTGTCCAAGTACTGACCACTGACCTTACACACAGTAACTATGTATACAGGGACAGAAAGGAACAGGATTTATATGGTAATATTGTTTATACTATAATGAGGGTTATACCTGTAACATATCAATTAACCCTTTATTACATCTACTGTCCACAGTACTGACCACTGACCTTACACACAGTAACTATGTATACAGGGACAGAAGGAACAAGATTTATTGGTAATATTGTTTATATTATAATGAGGGTTATACCTGTACATATCAATTAACCCTTTATTACTTTATCACTGTCCACAGTACTGACCACTGACCTTACACACAGTAACTATGTATACAGGGACAGAAAGGAACAAGGATTTATATGGTAATATGTTTATACTATAATGAGGGTTATACCTGTAACATATCAATTAACCCTTTATTACATCTACTGTCCACAGTACTGACCACTGACCTTACACACAGTACTATGTATACAGGGACAGAAAGGAACAAGGATTTATATGGTAATATTGTTTATACTATAATGAGGGTTATACCTGTAACATATCAATTAACCCCTTTATTACATCTACTGTCCACAGTACTGACACCACTGACCTTACACACAGTAACTATGTATCAGGGACAGAAAGGAACAAGGATTTATATGGTAATATTGTTTATACTATAATGAGGGTTATACCTGTAACGTTCATTAACCCCTTTATTACATCTACTGTCCACAGTACTGACCACTGACCTTACACACAGTAACTATGTATACAGGGACAGAGAGGAACAAGGATTTATATGGTAATATTGTTTATACTATAATGAAGGTTATATCTGTAACATATCAATTAACCCCTTTATTACATCTACTGTCCACAGTACTGACCACTGACCTTACCACAGTAACTATGTATACAGGGACAGAAAGAACAAGGATTTATATGGTAATATTGTTTATACTATAATGAGGGTTATACCTGTAACATATCAATTAACCCTTTATTACATCTACTGTCACAGTACTGACACTGACCTTACACACAGTAACTATGTATACAGGGACAGAAAGGAACAAGGATTTATATGGTAATATTGTTTATACTATAATGAGGGATATACCTGTAACATATCAATTAACCCCTTTATTACATCTACGTCCACAGTACTGACCACTGACTACCTTACACACGTAACTATGTATACAGGGACAGAAAGGAACAAGGATTTATATGGTAATATTGTTTTATACTATAATGAGGGTTATACCTGTAACATATCAATTAACCCCTATTACATCTACTGTCCACAGTACTGACCACTGACCTTACACACAGTAACTATGTATACAGGGACAGAAAGGAACAAGGATTTATATGGTAATATTGTTTATAACTATAATGAGGGTTAACCTGTAACATATCAATTAACCCTTTATTACATCTACTGTCCACAGTACTGACCACTGACCTTACACGCAGTAACTATGTATACAGGGACAGAAAGGAACAAGGATTTAAATGGTAATATTGTTTATACTATAATGAGGGTTATACTTGTAACATATCAATTAACCCCTTTATTTCTTTGGCTTGAAAAAGACAAATTCCTGTTCTTTCTATTTCTTCTTCTTCTTTTTCTTCTTCCGTTTTATTCTTCCGCTTTTTTGGACCGTATCTCCTCCCACAGTTTTTGAGCTAGAGACATGTGCTATCTTCTAGCTAAGGACTCCGCGGAAGCGTTACGGCATTATCGGCGAATTTCCGGACATTTTTTCCCATAGACTATAATGGTAACAATCCTTAAATGTGGATATTTCAAAACAGTTTTTTTCATGGTCATAAATACAAATGGTGATACCCCCAACCCCCCACACAGACCCAGGTACACCCACCCACTGACCTACCTTTCCATTCCCATGGGAGCCATATTTAAAGGGTAACTAAAGTCAAAAAAACTAATTTAGATTTATCCTCAATAAAAGATAGTTTTATGGTTATAAACACAAAAAAGACATACCCCTTCAACCAAACCCAGGTACACACACCTACTGATCTACTTATCCATTACTGTGGCAGCCATACTTAAAGGGTAACTAAAGTAAAAAAAAAATTATTTAGATTTATTCTTAATAAAAGATAGTTTTTTTGTTGTAAACACAAAAAAGACATACCCCCTCAACCAGACCCAGGTACACACAAAGACAACCCCCCAACCAACCCAGGTACACCACCTACTGATTACTACTATCCATTACTGTGGCAGCATACTTAAAGGGTAACTAAAGTAAAAAAATTGATTTATCCACAATAAATATGGTTGTAAACACAAAAAGACATACCCCCTCAACCAGACCCAGGTACACACACCTACTGATGTACTTATCCATTATGGTGGCAGACATATTTAAAGGGTAACTAAAGTCAAAAAAACAAATTTAGATTTATCCACAATAAAATATAGTTTTATGGTTATAACACACAAAAGACATACCCCTCAACCAGACCCGGACACACACCTACTGATTTACTTTCCATTACTGTGGCAGCCATACTAAAGGGTAACTAAAGTCAAAAAAACAAATTTGACCAATCATCAAAAGATACAGAGAGATTCAATAAAATTTTCTTATCATTGAAATGGTGCTAATTTTGCCCTAACCAATCAGATGTTAGCTTTCTGTTTTTATAAATCAAATTAGCACCACTTTGGGCTGGGTACACACAAAAGTTTTTTGTCCCAAACAAGCGTTCACTACAACTCATCATTCCCATTATTGGTTTTAAAATCTGCAGCACAACACACATATTCCCTTCCAAAATGCGCCTCAAGCCAACTCAAGTAACTTAACTTTCTTCTAGTTGTTCCTGTTTTTTAATTATGTGAAATTTGTAGCAAAAGAAGTGAAAACCACATCCAATCATTGTTACCGGCTAGCCAGCTGTTCAACGTTCTTGGCACTATATTTCAATTTAGCAAAAATTGGGAGATACAGAGAAAGAAAAACAATTAGTTCACCCACGCCTATTAACAGCGTAAACCAACCCTATTACAGCGTAACCAACGCCTATTAACACGTAAACCAACACGCCTATTAACAACGTAAACCAACACGCCTATTAACAACGTACACGCATGAAAAGGCGAACGGACAGAATGATTTGTTTAAAACACTACCAAAAAGCAGAGCATAAAGCACACACCCTGAATGCTAACATTTGGCCTTGCATTGGAAATAGCCTACATTGCGACCACTAAAACGCCCAAAGAAAAGGGGGTGCGGTGCGTTCACGTGAAAGACAAAATAGCAACCTCATTTAAAGTCCAAGCTAAAATGTTAAGAAAAAGGCGAATTAAATTATACAGACATGGTAAAAGATGCTTGTCGCTACCTTCAAGCTGGCGATAATATTCCGCTCCATTTAAGGCGAAAACACACTTTTCGCTTTTATAAATCGCGTTATGCCTTTCGCTCAAATTACCGTTACGATGTTAGCGAAGTATGGCGAAAAGGGTTTTAGCGTAGGTCATGGAAAAGTTTTTGCCACTCGTTAACGCCACCTTTTTAAATCTGCTAACTGGCTTTTTGGCAAAAAACCATGCGGTAAGCGAAAGCAAAACTTTTCTCACTTTTCGCCCTTTTATAAATATGCCCCTGGGTGTCCTGCACAACTTCACAACAACAAATCCCACATTTTTTGCTTTGACACAACTTACAGAATCCACGGGGTCAGATTTTTCCACTTGATAAGGTTTTATTTTTATCATTTTCTGTCCCCCAGTTACGGCGGAGAAAAAAAATAATCAAAATACTAGCAAAGATGGTACAACACACATAACACCACACATACATACAACCCATAACATACAACTAACTTCAAACACACATAACATTCAACACACATAACATCAACACACATAACATACAACCATACATACATTCAACACACATAACATACAACACACAACATACAACACACATAACATACACGCACATAACATACAACACACATAACATACAACACACATACATACAACCACCATAACATACAACACATAACATAACAACACACATAACATACAACGCACTAACATACAACCACAACATAAACCCTTATAAGTCTGGGATTTTTTTCTTGTAAGTGGATTAGAAGACCTGCAATATTAATTTGACACTATTGGGACAGTGATGGATAACTTGTATGTATTTACAGTTTATTTATAATCCATAAACATGGAGCCGCACACCAGTTTCTTGCAATGTTTCTGCCCACTATTATGGGACGTTTCGGAGACGCTGCTCCCTTTCCAGGTTGCTGCCCATATAGGAAAGGAGCAGCGTCTCCCGAAACGTCCCATAATATGTGGGCAGACGTTTCCTTTTAACTCATAAAGCCTTTATCTATTGCAAGAAACTGGTGTGCGGCTCCATGTTTATCCGATTCCATGTGTATTAGGGGTTTGAACGGAGGACCCAGAGGAGATACGCACCCAAACATTCGCTTTATTTCAGTGCTGCTGCTTTTGTTATATAGTTTATCTATAAAGCGCCAATTGGGGACGCAAGCTCGTCCGTTTCCACCAACCCAAAGTTGAATAAAATAGAAATAAAAATAGAAGCGAGCGGGAACTGATGCGATGCCCACAATTTGGCGAAAAGCCAATTGCGCCGCTGTTAACTTTCCGCGGCCGGGTTTCTCCCGTTTTATAAATCGAGGCCCCCCATAAACAGAAGTTCATTTGCATTAGGTATTATGTCAATTGCAACTTTTTGTTGTGCACCATTGGCTGAAATCAGCGCTGGGCAGAACCAATGAATGTGATATATTATAGCTGCCTGTACACTATTACACTAGGCTATGTTCACACTAGCAAACACAGGGGTCTGCTGTAGCTTGCTGTTTGTGTGCCGTTTGGGTTGCGGGTGAGGTCTCCCTTTGTCTCTGGGTTTTTTTTAGTTGGAACAATCTAAATGGGTTTGGTAGGATGAATTTGTGGCTGGATAATAAATCCCCCTTATATACCTGTTGGCCCTACTGACTGTAGGAGGGCCCACACACCTGCACTGTTATGGGTTTTCTAGTGTCCCTGTCACGGTGACTTAGGCAGCGAACTTGTAACTGAACTGAGAAGCAGACATCCGAGATGTGGGCAGGGTCTATCTAGGAGCTGTCCATCCTGCCATGGTCCCTCCAACCCCCACAGTTTTTTTACTGTAAGTATAGTAAACATGTTATGGGGGGGGGGCTTGTTATTGGCTCCTCTGACAGATGCCCCATTCTTCATCTCTTTAACTTTAAGTTACTCCCCTTACTATATTATTTATGTCATTGCACCTTTGGCTATGTGCTTCTATCAATACAGACTGTACAGGGATGTACATAGCTCCACCTCTTTATGCAAATAGCTGGCCATGATGTCATCATTTACTATGTCTTATTTTTTTAATACTAATAATACTTGGACAGCACAGTGGCCGATGTGGTATGTTTCTCCAGTGCTTGCGTGGGTTTCCTCCTCAGGTACTCCGGTTTCCTTTCACAATCCAAACATGCTTCAATACAAAAACTATCAGCAGCCAGATGGCTGAGTGTTAAGCGATGGTGCCTTCAGGGTGAGCAGTAAGTGATGACACCATTGCACTCTAAAGGATGGAGTTTATATGTTCTCCCTGTGCTTGAAGTGGGCTTACTCCGGGTACTCCAGTTTCCCCCACAATCAAAGACATTCTAATTGGTTTGCCACATGCTTGCGAAAGCACGTGTCAACCACTTAAATAGAAGTGGGTTGCACATTGGCAAAAGCTGTGTTCAATCACACACTATCAGTATTTCTTTATGATCTCCAAGCTTTAGGAGGAGGATTCCTAACTACAGATAAGCAAGAAGAGGAGACTACCAACCACAAAGTTTAGGTCCCCATCATAGGCCATTCCCCCATTAAAGGTTAACTGTGGTCCAATAATGACTTTAGGTAAATAGACAGAATTGCTTCCCTTAGTATTTTTGCAATTTACTTTCATTATTTATTTTACATAGTTTGAAGACATTAACATTGTATCTATACTAATAAAAGGCAAAGCCCTCCACTCACTCACTCACTCACTCATCACTAATTCTCCAACTTCCGTGAGGCGAACGCTTAAATTTGGCAGGCTCATTCATTGCACCTTACTTACAAAAGTTAAGCAGGTTTTGTTTCGAAAAGGCAAAGCCCTCACTCACTCACTCACTCACTCACTCATCACTAATTCTCCACACTTGCCGTGGAGGCAGACGCTTAAATTTGGCAGGCTCATTCATTGCACCTTACTTACAAAGTTAAGCAGTTTTCGTTTCGATTCCACCTGTAACGGTGAGTATCTGACATTGCACAGACTTATGGTTACCTAGCTTACAAGCTATACAAATCTATATGGTTGGTCCGATTTCAACCAAATTTTGTATGCATTACTCCTTACCAGTAAAGGTTAACGAAATATGTTTTTTTAGGGTGGGGTGAATGGGGGGGAATAGAATTTTGAACTCCTGCACACTAACGACTGGACCGATTTTTACCAAAAAGGCAAAGCCCTCACGGTGTGTGCATGGACTGGCTGAGTGTAACGGAAGGGTTTGGAGGTGGACAGAGAGGAATAGTGGGGGGTATTGGGGGCAGACGGGAGGGGTTTGTGGGGGTTATTTTCACCAAAATTTCGTAGTTGAATAAAAAATATTTTTTTTAGGGTGGGGGTAAATGGGGGGGGGAATAGAATTTTGAACTCCTGCACACTAACGCCTGACCGATTTTTACCAAAATTTCAGGGTGTGTGCGGGGACTGGCTGAGGTATTTGAATACATGTCCGCTGCGAGGCGCGGGTATTTTGCTAGTGTGTGATATGATAGCAGCATCACCAAATCCCCTGAACTTCCTGCTTCCTGCACTGAAACCAAGTGACAGTCCCTCTTCTCTGTGTCTCCTCCTCCTCGTGGACCCCATGCCCCTCCCCTTGCCCCCCCTAAAAACCCCTATTGCGCCCACTTCAAGCTAGGAGAGAGCATTCAAACTCGGGTGCAGATGTGTCCAAGGGTGGGTATGCACCACAGGAACCAGAGCTGCTATATGTTTTTGATTGTGGGGGAAACCGGAGAGCCCGGAGAAAACCCACACAAGCACGTGGAGAACATACAAACTCCATGCAGATGGGGCCTTAAGTGGGTTGTCACATTGGCGAAAGCTGGTGAGGCAATCACTTTCTTTTATTTTCTTTTTGACACATACAACCAATCAGTCGG
>JAACNH010001383.1:44327-80570 GCA_019447015.1 Hymenochirus boettgeri | reverse complement strand
AGATCTATGTATGGATGTTCTAACTTAAAGGGCAAGTCCACCCATAAAACAAAAAACTGGTGAATTGTCAGTTATCTGCCCACAACCCCAACTGCTATTTGTACCAGTTTATTACATGGGTTTGTAACCAGATATTTAATGATAAATTCTATTTTGTTCTGGTAAAGGTATCTGTCTCCTTCCTCTGCTCTAAAAGTTTTTCTATTTGCAGAGAAGACAGCAGGTGAAACAGCAGTCAATCATTGGTTGTGATGTCAGCTGTCACAGCCTTGACTGAATGCATTGAGGGAGGAGCCAGTTTACTCTGGTCAATTGTCAGTTATATACCTATACGCGAGCATCGAATCCGCGAGTAAAATGTCCATTATATCTAGACGCGAGCATCGAATCTGCGAGTAAAATGTCTATTATATCTATACGCGAGCATCGAATCCGCAAGTAAAATGTCCATTATACCTAGACACGAGCATAGAATCCACGAGTAAAATGTCCATTATACCTAGACGCGAGCGTTGAATCTGCGAGTCGTTCATGGGATAATTATTGAATGTTCGAACGTGAGAGCTGGAAAGTAGCGCGCGTGAGAGTAAAATCGATTTTTTAAAAGTCCTGGATATTGGAACATGTTCCCCAGACCATTTTCCAGGTCCCACAGCCATTTACATTAAGTTACCATTGATATTTTAATTGTATTTCATTAGAACTTTTCAAATTATTTCACTCCCATTGACTTTAATGGGTCCGTTTTCAAACTTACGAACATTCCATATAGTTCGAAAGTGCGATCTCCACACTGCACACAGCACACTATTTAGTTATCTAGAGGAATGCTGATGTGTATGTTTAACTGCTTCTTTGTGTGCTATCAGTTTTCATAACTCCCATCATTAGGGACTTGGGTGGGGGAGAGGGCCTATGTAAGCCCCAGTCCTGCCCTAGACCACCCAAATCTGCCCCTAGACCACCCATGGTGTTGATAATCAACATCTCTCCAGTGACATGTAAGTGACATAAAACGTCATCTTTAAGCAATGAATACATCCTTACATGGTTAATGTTTGATCTACAGCTCCCCTCATTCCTTCCTGGAGAAATTCATACAAGTCATTAACCCCCCCCCCCACATTTTGGGTGAGCTGCAGCTCCCAGCACCCTCTGGGTTAATCTAGTCATTGAAACTTATGAATTTAACGTTTTCCATAGGGTTGACAGATTGGAAACTGACCAGATGACTCAAGGCATATGTTGAGATCTATTATAATCTACTGTATATATATGTGGGGGTTGACATTTCTTTTTATAAGAGTTTTTTTTTAAAGGTTTGTACAAAGGTCTTTTGGAAGGAATTAGTTATCTGATTCCTGGCAAAGCTGCATAGAAACCATTGCGAAATGATTAGGATTGTAAAGCTCTCCGTGCCTATACATGCTATGCTGTCTTTGTCTTGCAAAAGAAAGATGGCGGCCCCCAGTTAGTGACGGCCCAGTTCGCGGATCCGAACCCTGATCTGCGGTGGATTTACCTCGTTTGCGAACGGCGGATATCGCGGATTTTCCGGTTTTCCGCCTTCCGAACTTTTCCGAACCGCGTTTTAAAAAAATACGGGAAAATACGAGAAATCCTCGTAAATTCAAAATTTTGCGGATTTTTCACATTTTTGGACGGCGCAATCTACAATTTTGTGTCCGTATTTTCGAAGAATCCTCGTATTTCTCTTATTTTCGAAGAATCCTCGTATTTTCGAAGAACGGATTTTCTTCGCGTATCCTCGAGCGGAGCGGATTTTGCGAAGTTCGGACATCTCTACCCCTAGTCGGAAACTTCAGACACTTTCACATGGATATAACTTCACTGTTAAACAATTGCTGCATATGTAGGTAAGTACATGAAACTATCAGGGAGATTCAATAAAAGTTCTTATCGTTAAAAATGGTGCTAATTTTGTCCCAACCAAAAGCTTAAATAACATCTGATTGGTTGGGGCAAAATTAGCACCATTTTTTGAACTTTGAATCTCCCTGACAAATGTATAGAGCACTACTCACCTAAAGCTGTTTTGAAAAGCTACACTACTAAAGTTAAAATCCTCCATCATCACAACTGATTCTATGATTTATCCTGTACCTATTGGTGTTTTCTTATTTCCTTTACTATTGTAGATAATATCTGATTCCATGCTAGCCAGGAGACTGCACCCTCAGTTCATCCCTCCTGTCTGAGAAATGCAGAAAGCCCAATCCCAAGATCAATAAAGAGTCTGGAACTACTCTGATTGGGTGATAGCGTATGCATGCTAATGTAGAACCGCCACTGAACTTAGGAATGACTAATCAGACAAACACCCTATAGCCTCGTTTACACTTTTGAAGTGCGCATATAGTGCATGCGCATCATATGGAAACATCTCTCATAAACGGTGTAATATATTACGTGATTTTCTCCACAGTACCATAGACTTGTATTGGTGTCCATTGGTCTCTGCAACGGGAACTGAATGAGGCTGTCTCACCGGTGGGAACAGGATGTAGAAAACTATATCGCAGTTACAACGCTCCTGGGAATATTGTGAACGAGCCCTAAATAAGAATTAGATGTCATAATATGAAAACATCCCTCCCAAGAACACCAATAAACTGTAGTGAAGTGTAAATACTGAAGTGTAAATACTTCTCTAGAAATCGGCATTAAAGGAATAGTTCACTCCCAAAGGGAACTATTCCTTTAATGTGTTAATTGAACCCCGGGAGGTTAAGGAGTTAGGCCTTACCTTCCGTTCTTCAATCAATAGCTTAGGATACGGGAATGAAGTTCCAAGAAACGTACCTTTTGCGCGATGTCTAACTATAGCGCGCATTATTGCGCAGACGCTACTGTCTCTGGTCCTGAATGTTGCTGCCTCCTCTTTACAAGCTTGCACAGCTGCAGAGGAAGTGGCTTGGGAAGCCATGAGTGGTGACATCATGACTGTGACGAGACCAGAAAAGACTGAGAGGATGAACAGAGGAGCCAACAGTCAGGGTTCAAACTAGTAATACAACTTTATTATTTAACACTGATATAAACAAAGAACTACGTTAAGGTCATCAGTCCAGTGTTACAACTTCAAAGATATTGAAGAGATTATGTTATTCTAAAAGAAAAATACCCCAGCGTCTGTGATTCTCCAATAGAGATGGCCGAACTTACTGAAACAAACCCATTAAAATGAATGGGAGATAACAGATCGAAAAGGTATCTTAAGGTGGGCATACACAGTCCAATATTCTTCCAATCAGATTTGCGATTGTACAAAAAGATCATATATCCAATCGGAAGAACTGATTGAATATCCCCACCTTGCACCAACAATCTTCCATAGATTTCAGCTTGAAAACTATAGAAGGTCTGGTTCTGGTAGATGGGGTCGATGGAACATTTTCCATCTTGCCCGGTCAGGTTTTTTTCGATAGACTGATCGATATCGCTGATTGTTCCAACGAAAACCCTGAAAAGTGTCTTCGTTAACCCGATCAATTCGATCGGAATATCAATTCCGTGTATGCCTACCTTTACTGGAAATGGCATTTGCGCGATGTCTAGCTATAGCGCGCATTATTGCGCATGCGCGCTATAGCTGTACAGAACCAGGAAGCAGTCAGGACCTGTCACTGTGTCCGCGGTGGATCGTGCAAAAGAGAAGTTTCTGGAATCTTCATTGCCAGATTTTGAGCTATTGATCGAAGAACGGAAGGTAAGCCATACCTCCTAAAACCTCCCGGGCTTCAATCAATACATTAAAGGAAAATTTCACTTTGGGAGTGAACTATTCCTTTAAAGTAAATGTAACCCCTAAAAAACTGATAATTGTCTGTATATTGTCTGGCCACTCACTCCTGTAACAGGATTGGCTAGAGATTACTAGTGGGTGTGACCTACTGCAACAAGTTCCTGCCATAGCTTAGTACTAAGAACATAAAGGTCAGTGACTAAACTTTATGACAATAGAATTCTGGGAAATAAAGCACAGTAAGTTTCCCAGCACTTGAACTAAAGGTGAGATACAGATGTCAAGGTATTCTGCCATCTGATTTCGCATTATTCTGAGGCTTTACTTGTCATTTAAACAGTCTCCCTCCCACTCATTATTTCCCCCTCCCCCCACAGAGCCGCCTGTATGTACAATAGGCTTTACAAAACATAGATTTTATCATAAATACAATAAAATGCTAAAATATGTATCTAACAAAATCCAATAAACCAGAATGGTTATATGGGAGCCGAAATAGAAAAAAAAAACATTCCACGGCTTACAAAAAAATATATATATTGAAAGGTTTAAAAAAAAAGACAAAAAAAAACGATTTCATTAAAATTTGTTGCATATTCATAGAGCCAGTCATTCAAATCGGTTTCTAAATGCTAAATTGAAATGTTTGTTTAGAGACTATTACATTAAACCACTGGAAACAGCAATTCTCCCTTATTGGAATCGTCAAAAGATTCTATGAAAAATCATTTTTGCTTTTCTCTCTGAGTAAAATAAATAAAGATCTTTTCTTCTTCTTCTTCTTTTTTTTAACTGTCCCGTTGGCAATGAACAATTCCCATAGATTTAATTCTAACCCTGCGCTGTCATAAAATGAATTATCCTGCAGGTATTTCCATTTAATCCGGTCATTGGATCTGTGAATGCAGAGTAAGGATTGGAACAGATTTGCCTTGCATGTTATGGGGGGAAAGCTAAGTAAGATTAAAATTGCTTAACATAAATATATATCATGTATGGCTGATAAATTAACATGAACAGACTAGAGAGAAAATCCTTTTAATGTGCAAAGCAATGCCCTTGACTTGCCCATAGAGGGCACCCCTGCTTATCCTTTCAGAACTCAAGCACTGAACAAAGAAGCTGAACACAGCTTGTCCTCCCCTCTGCAACCCCCTCTCTCTACATTCATCCCATTCCATCCTTTTCTCCCTCCAGATCCAGGTTTTCTCATTTCAGCCTCTTCACTTCTCTGGATCAATGGATGAACACATCTGATTCTTTAGCTCACATACACTGCTGGAGAACTGCTGTAGTAACAAGTGAGCTGCTGTGTTTCCCTTCTCCATAGAAAAATAAAAGGGGAAACATCAGCCTTATTATAATTATTATTATTTATTTTTTTTACATTTTAATTTCTTTTTTTTGGTTTTATTTCCCCTTTTCTTTTTTGTTTTTTCTCTGTTTTTTTTCTTCTTCTTCTTCTTGCAGCAGTGAGAGGGGAAATGAGACTCTACAGAATGACTTGGTGCACCTGGATCTAATTCTTGGAGGATTCATCATTATTTCTGTGCTTGTGTGTTGGGTCTAGGGGGGTGGGTGATGGTTTTTACTGGGACCTGCAGAGCATCTGAACAGTTTGCGCCCTGAGTTTTTGTAAAGGGGGATTCAGGGCTCATGTTGAACTGGACTGGATTGAACTTTGTCTGCTGAACCCACCAGGAGAGTCCAAGGGATCTATTTAAAAAAATAAAATAACCCCCAGGAGCTCAGGGCTGTGTGTTTGTATGGGACAGATCACAGGAGGGGTTTGGTGAAATATGGAGAATTGCCTTGGATTGTATTCACTACCAAAGCTGCTGGTTCCTCTCTATGGATTGACTCTGATCACCCTGTGTCTTCCAGTAACTGGTAAGTTGGTACAATGTAACATTCCATTCAATCTCTGATTTCCTCCTGACTTCTCTTTCTAAGCTAAGCCATGCTGCAGTCGTTTAAAGGGGAACAAACACATATTAACAAGCAATAGGGGAGAAATAAGATTGCAGCTCAGGTGACTGCAAGATCTTCTAATAAATGATGAAACCTCAGTCCTTGGAGAGTGGATAGAGCAATGTATAGTGTAAAGATAGGCGTGAATACATTAAATACCATATATATATATATATATATTACCGCACAGTAAAATGAGGCTCGATACCCCTATTGTAGGACGTTAACTATGGACACACATTTTAATATAAAGTTGCATTTTAAGTCGGGACTATATAAAGTTAGGTACGGTAATAGGACCTGGTTTGTAAACTAGGTACATTTTGCTTTAAATGTCATAAATGTTCATGATGGTGCCACCTACATTACAGTAAGGAAAGGGCTGGAATGTCAAGTCAACAGAAAGTGACAGCCCTATAGAGACCATTCCCAGCTGCAGTACACAGCACAGCATTAGAGTTTCAGAACATGTGCAAGGGGGTACAGGGGAAACCAGCATGTGCTGTATACACAGTCTAATGCCTTTCACTGGATGGTTGGTGCTGAAGTGGACAGCAACCAGTTTAATACACCTCTCTGCTCGGTATTGCTGCAGTAGAAATCTACTGATGTGTTCCATGTGAATGTGTCTTAGTTTAATGCAGCAGTAGCAAACACACAGTGCGCTCTAATGATCTCAATGTTTTATGTATCAGGTCACGGCTGTAAATTTAAAGCCCAAGTTAAAGGGAATTGGAAGCAATTATTGGTTTTCTGGCTGGGGACATGTTTCAAGGTATAAAAGATTAATCGTCCCCTGCCCATTTATCTTCACTCTCTCAGCCCCTACTTCTAGTAAGCTATTTTCATTCTTTCCAGCACCGCTGTAAAAGGGGAAGGGGGGGGGGGGGTTATAGTAGTGAAAGGGAGAGACCAGTAGGAGGGACCCACAGAAGACCCCTTGGTACAATGGGAGCTTTTATTAACAACTTCCTATCATTCCCATCACCAGGACATTGATTTGTCACACGACACATTCCGAAAGCACTTGAAATGTCAAAATATTAAGGATAAGAATTGACAATATTTAAAGTGCATCAACTTCAGACATAGACACTTTTAATTTCTTAATATCTTTGCTCATTTGGTACCGACATTCTTGCTAGTGATATATTTCATCGGTGTGTGTGTGGGCATTTTATAGATTCATTCATTTGGGTAACAACCGATTATACAAATCTGAACCATAATATATGACATCAGCCCTCCTTATTGGAGCAGAATAGGATTTCTTTGAATGCTGACCAATCAAAAAAAAAAACCGAAACGCATAGTTCCATGTGTTTAACGTGATCAGGTGACTGCTGTTCTGTCTATGATGCCGTGTGCTTGAACAGCTAGAGTTAGAAATAGCGGAGTTTTCTGATAAACACACAGATACGTAAAAGCTCTGTTCAAGTGAATGTTTCCATTGTATTGCAATGAAGGGGTAATGCAGCATTTGCTATGGTATTTAAGCGTTGATTGTATTGTGTTTTAAATTCAGAAAGCCAGAAATGTATCCCGAGTGGTGACGTGAGCTGGCTTTATCCCCCCACGCTAGGAGCTGTAATAAGGGGCACGTTGAGCCTTGAAGGGAAGGTGACAATGGCCTGAAGGCTGGTTTAATTTGAATGATTTAGCAATTAGGATGGAAGGTTATATGTCCATTGTACAGGGTGAGGTTAAAAAAAGCTTAGGCCCATGGTTAAGTCCCATGGTTGGGTCCCTTGGGGGGGAGATACTTTTGTCAGTGACCATATTACAAAATGCAACACACGCTTCAAAAACCACAATGTTGATTGACATTGCTTCCAAGATGGAAGGCAGCAGCTGGACGCTCTCAGCCTTACTCCTTGAGTGGCATTTTCCAGATCTGTAATTACCAACAGCAAGACGGTTATTTCTGTGTCATTCCTATCATCAGGGACAGTACGATTCATTTTCTACCTGATTAAAGAAACATCGAGCTGAACTTACTGGCGTCTGACAGACAATCATTTTTTTTTTGGGCACGATTGTGTAAAACCCGTTCTTCCTTAATGCAAACAACAATTTTAATTCACAGCGGGAAGCCATTAGATTCCTTTAAATACGTTTTCGAATCCCACATTCAGAGTTTTGGAAAATACTGCGCCCTATTTATAAAAGATCGGTATCGTTATCGTAAAATACCGATCGTTATCTATAATTACGAATGCGTTGCTCATTTAGAAACCCGTGCTTTTGGCTTTGCAGAAATTGTAAAGACATAGTAGCTGGAGAGTGCGAACAAAGTTAGATATGAACATTGTGTAGCCCCCCCCAAGAAAAAAACAATATTGGGGTATTACAGACAATTGTTGTGTTGTTTGTTATCCTTAACACATGATGCTCTGATATGTTAATGATATAAGGGGTCAGAGGTTAAGTTATGTGTCATCTCATGTGGGGGTAAGGGGTTTGCAAATTTAGATTGTTAGCTCTTCAGGGCAGAAAATCCTGACATGTTCCTACTGGTCTGTCTAGCATATTTTCTATTGTAATAATACTACATTACCATAACTGTTTGGTTACTTAGAGGACGGTTACACTTGGTGTGAATTTACATCTACAGTGACACCTGCTGAGTCCCTATATTTTCCTTCTGTATGGAAACACTTTCTCTTTAATTGGATGTAAAATTGTTGGTCTTTCCATACGATCTGGGATTTGTTTGGACGTGTAAGGAGAGAGGACGGATCTGCGGCATCTGGTTTAGGTTTTATATTACATATGGATTTTGGCTTTAGCCTGTTGAGGCATGATAAACACTTAAATTAATTGTTTGGAGCATATGTTTTCATTGACATTTTGTACAAGAGCCTTGGGGACATGTCAGCACTGCCAGGATATAACTGCATATAGGTTGCAAATGTCTTCTGAATAAAGTTTCTTAGTTGAAGAATGTTTGATAATGTTCATATTTGATAGCCCGGGGGCTTCAAACAAATGGAGACATGGAGTCAAACTACAACAATACAAAATCCAACATGAAGGTACAACATTTTGGGAGGACTTGGCTGAATCAGTGGAACCCTGGGGGCCAGCGTTGGACTGGCAAAGTCCATTCACCCAAAAAACAGAGAAAATTTCTAGCATTAAATACAGAGCCAAAGGGACAGTAAGATATGTATTTTAATAAACAATAGGAGCCAGTAGAAGTAAGATACAAATGTGAATGAGTTATAATAAAGATATTAAGTGTTAGGTGGGCCCCTGGTCTCAGATTTCCTGGTGGGCCCCAACAGTCCAGTCCGACTGTTTGGGGTATGGGGTTATGAGTTGCCTGCATCCTTTGGGGAATTTCGCTCTATACCTGTGCATGACTTTGCATGATAATAGCACAGGTGTGAATAATTCTGAACAGGTGGTTAGAGTGTAAGCTCTTTGGGTAAGGACCTGATGGAAGCTATATACATACATATCCATCATGGGTTTGTATTGTTTTATTACTCAATGTAGATTCTACTTCTGTACTTCTGTAAATGAGCTCCAGCTGAAACTGTGTATAGCAAATGTTCAACACGGTACAATGCTCCACCAATGTTTTAAATAGATTTTTTAAAGCAAGGTCCCCGTCCCATTACCTAGAGAGATAATGAGAGCAGTAAACAGTTCTTTATAGAGTTCCTCTGTCTTTTCTTGGATTACACACACAGAACATGGTGGCCCAAGTGAATGAGAAAGTAGCTTCAGGGCTCGATGAGTAAACATTTTATAAAATTGCACTGCTTAACTAGGGTTCTGTATTCTATATCCAATCATAATGTACAATGCTAACAATGTTCAATCAACTTATAGTAAGCGGACGTCTTAAACTGGCCAAACACATGGGATATTGTCACATACCACATAAGATGTGTCCATTGGACATATACGCACATCTGATTGATCTCCCCATAAATCTGTAGGGATAAGTCATTTGGATGCTGCACAATACCACAATCTTTGTATAATTATATACTGTAACAGTAGAGAAAGGCTTTCATTTTGTCCTGACATTGGTTTTGGGAGGAAATTACCAGTTTCAATAGAGAATCCAAAATTCTGTAATGATATTTGGTTGGATAGGGGATCGTACTTTGGGCGGATGCCAATACAATCCCTCCAGTTCCTTTATAGCTGTGCGAGGGTGTGCTTAAGAAATTCAAGAAGAATAATACTCAGGAAGTAAATAAGATCTAACTTGCTCCTCCCATGGTCATTGTCACTGACAATCCTCCCATCTCTGACATTGGAGAACATATGTTAATGAAGGAGGGGGAGGAGCTGGAAAACTGTCAGTTACTCCTAGAAAGCAGTCAGATGCTGCATGAGGATAATGCTCCATTAAAGTTGAAGAGTTTTTCTTCTTAAAGAACATCTATGAACAACGGTATAAACATCTCATATCTACTGTATTGAAGTGAAATGATTTAATCAATAATTGAAAAAAACAAACATCTTTTCAACGTTTCAAACCTTCCTCCCTCACTGCTCAGCTTGCGCTACTTGAAATGACTCTCCGAGTTTCCATGAGACTACCCAGGTCTAATGGTTTTACTGCCAGACGGACAGATCATCCCATAGAGATTTTTAGTTCGCATTGTGTTTAGATTTCGTAATTCTTGTTAACGGTAAAAATAAATAAAAAATAACCAGTTGCCACCAGTGATCTCCCAAAAACAGTTTGTTTATAAGGGTAAGGGCTAGAGATTGGCTGGGATTTTGACTGAATTCCACTGAGGAATTTTGGATTCCCCAATTTTGGGAAAACGGTAAATATTTCAACTGTGATTGACTGGGAATTTGCACACTTGAGATTATATCGCAGATATGGGAAATCCCTTCTATTAACTTTAGAGGGGACCGGACGTGAGATTTCGGTTTTGCATTATTTTATTTTTTTTAATTCTCGGAACGAGTAGGAGGTTTCATGCCTGTCTAGGGCGTTGCTGCGCAGGGTAATATATTCCTTTTTACTTTTCATTTAGGATTTTTCGTGATTATCTTTTACAACACACGTTTTGCATGATGTTTGACCATGTGACTTCCCTGGCCGTTGATGTTGAAACATGGTTACCGTTTAAATATTGAGTTTTGCATGATGTTTGACCATTTTACGTGGGTATAACTGGGATATTACATCAGGTTAATGTGGGTTTAACGCGCGATATTACATCAGGTTAATGTAGGTTTTACGTGGGTATAACGGGGATATTACATCAGGTTAATGTGGGTTTTTACGTGGGTATAACGGGGATATTACATCAGGTTAATGTGGGTTTTACGTGGGTATAACGGGGATATTACATCGGGTTTACGTGGGTTTAACGCGGGATATTACATCAGGTTAATGTGGGTTTAACGCGGGATATTACATCAGGTTAATGTGGGTTTTACGTGGGTATAACGGGGATATTACATCAGGTTAATGTGGGTTTATAATCAGTGCTTAGCTATGTCATCAATTATAATCAGTGCTTAGCTATGTCATCAATTATAATCAGTGCTTAGCTTATAATCAGTGCTTAGCTATGTCATCAATTATAATCAGTGCTTAGCTATGTCATCAGTTATAATCAGTGTTTAGCTATGTCATCAGTTATAATCAGTGTTTAGCTATGTCATCAGCTATAATCAGTGTGTAGCTATTTAATCAGTTATAATCAGTATTTAGCTATGTCCTCAGTTATAATCAGTGTTTAGCTATGTCATCAGTTATAATCAGTGTTTAGCTATGACATCAGTAATAATCAGTGTTTAGCTATGTCATCAGTTATAATCAGTGTCTAGCTATGTCATCAGTTATAATAACTGTTTAGCTTTGTTATAAGTTATGATCAGTGTTTAGCTATGTCATTAGTTATAATCAGTGTTTAGCTATGACATCAGTTATAATCAGTGTTTAGCTATGTCATCAGTTGTAATCAGTGTCTAGCTATATCATCAGTTATAATCAGTGTTTAGCTTCGTTATCAGTTATAATCAGTGTTTAGCTTTGTCATTAATTATGATCAGTGCTTAGCTATGTCATTAGTTATAATCAGTGTTTAGCTATGTCATCAGTTATAATCAGTGTTTAGCTATGTCATCAGTTATAATCAATTTTTAACTGTCATCAATTATAATCAATGTTTAGCTATGTCATCAGTTATAATCAGTGTTTAGCTATGTTATTAGTTATAATCAGTGCTTAGCTATGGCATTAGTTATAATCAGTGTTTATCTATGTCATCAGTTATAATCGGTGTTAAGCTATGTCAGTTGTAATCAGTGCTCAATTATCATCAGTTATAACTGGTGCTTAGCTGTCACATGATTTACTAAAACTGTGCATTACATCCTACAGTACTTTGTAAGGATGATGTCAGATTGGAGTTTCATGACCTGTATAAATTGGCCTGCAGTAGATGGCCATGCATGTAATATCTGTATAGTAAGGAATATATTGTGCTCTAAAATGGTACTCCTACCCTTATGCATCCTTATGTTAATATGAATATTATTTCAGTGTATTAACAGATTCCTTACCCGCTATATAAAAGACCATGACTTATAACATATATATATATATTTTTACAATTCTTTTGCCTTTTAACTCTATGTTAACCCTACATTTGGTCAGTCACAGTTGAACTAGATATGGTCTGCCTCCTTAACTTTAATGTAAGAAGCTTTAGAACTGGAAATTTCAAATGTGGAAACTGAAATGCATCTTCTAAATCGCAGTCAAAATTCCCGCAACTCCACAATGAAATGTTTTTTCTTCTGGTCTTGCCGAAATTTCGAAAGCAGAACCCGAAGTATCTACCCCAAACCAGATGCTGGACAAAGTGCTGCTTTATATGAATTTTACTGTGGGGGGTTTTGCAACTCTCTGTTAACCACACAACCCAAGCTTCCCGTCGTTTTGCATTATAATGTAACGTCGCTTGGTGTTTATAGAGCAGTTGAAAGCATTTTCAAGTTGTACGAATTGTCTCCTGTTTATTCCAAAGCTCTGCAGAGAGAGAATAAAACATTCAAATAAAAAGTACATTAACCGGAGGATTTTTTTTTTTTCCGCCACGTTTTTTGAATCTTTCTTGATGCATAATTTACTTTGTCTTCTGAATACTGGCTTACATTTGGTGGAGGTAAAAAAAACCCCAAAATAAACAATAAATTACACATAATACCTAGAAGGAATGTCTTGTCTTTTGTCAGGTATTAAAGGCAAAATAAGAATTTGCGAGCTTAGAAAAATCCTTTCATCTGATTTGTGAGTTTGCCAAAGCCTCGATACTTTCTGTATTGATTTTATCTTTGACTTGAGTTTTGAAAAGTTAAAAAAAAAACAAAAAACTTTCATTTAGTTTATATTTTGGAGATTGTTGAACAGTGCGATTGTGTCTTTATGGTATTTACGATATTATATTATCGGTCGGTCGGCTGGAAATATTGAATGTGTGAGTGGGAGCGGGCAGGACTCCCCCTGACGCCGATACATCCGTGCAACGATCGGGCGCACGTGTGTATATGTATACACAAACGAATACACACGCACGATTCTCGCCCGGAGCGGGCAAATGTATCAGCGGTGGGAGTCGTGGCTCAGTGCCAAATTGGACGTGTGTAAGAACCTTTAGGCATCACCATCAGAGATGGGATCTGGGTCCGGCCCTCGGTTCCGAAATCCGAATGTTTCGATGGATCGCATTTTCGATTATTAATGTATGAGGTTATATAGGTTCAATAATCCTTGAAAACACTATCGGAAACTCGAAAGACGTTTATCGCCATCTTTTTTTCAGACTTTCTGTGTTCGGTTTATCTGTAACCAATGTATTTCTGCATTAGCCTCCACGTACAAAAGGGCTTTACAGATTCTTTACGCGGTGGCCAAAAGAACGTAAATTTAATGAACATATTGGAAAATGCAAACTAGCAAACTGCCGACTGCAAGTACAACCATAAGTTTGCTAATAGTCTACTAATTAGTTGATGAAAAATGTGCATAATCACATTTATTAAACGATGAATTCAAGGTTATGTCTTTTACAGAAAATGTGATGCGTTACCAGTTACACCAACAAAAATTTGTTGGTGTAGGTGAACAATAATGAATGAAAGTGTCAAGAAGCCACCTAGCAAATATCACTTGTTTTTTGAGAACCTAACGATTCATTATTGAGCTGTATGGCCAACCATCCTTTCATAACTTTAAGTGACCTAAGTGACCTCCAAATTGATGTCGTAGCTTGTAAAGCTATTTAAATGTTACTTTTAAGAAACAAGTCCAATTCAGAAAAGCATGATCAGGACACCCAACGCGTTTCGTGACTTCACCTCTGATGAAACGCGTCAGGGCATTCAGTTCATGTGTTTTTTCCCCTCATCCATAATGCTGATGCCGGGACTGCAGGCAAAATAAAACTCACCAGTTTTGTTAACCTCCGATGGTAATGGCAACAAACATGTTACATTCCATTGATGTTGTGGGACATTTTATTTTTTATGTCACTATCTGATTACCATAATATTTTTCTGCTTCTCCCTCTCAAGGTGCAATGAATAAACATCTGAAATAAAGTGGACACCTTGTCAGATGGGAGGATTTTAATGTCCTTCCTTTTAATTAGCCAGAAGAACATCTCCCATATATCGTGGCAGATTATAATTACCGGTGTCTAATATTCTCTCCCGGTGACAGGGAATGTCGGGAAAGTTAAAGGCTTCTCTTTACCTCGAGCTAAGTGAAAGTAATACAGAGAGATGGCTGAGAACCATAATACATTGCGCCATGGATTGTCATGTTAAGGATCAGAATTCAGACTGGGTTTTGCCTCTCACAATTTAAATTAAAGGGCATGTCCAACCTTAAAACAAAAAAAAACCTGATGACTTGTCAGTTACCTACCTGCAAGCCCATCTTCTTTTTTTACCAGTTTAATACATGGATTTGTAACCAGGTGTTTAATAATAAGTTCTATTCCTTTCTGGCAAAGGTATCCACCTCCTTCTTCTGTTGAATGAGCTTTTTATAGGCTTGAGCATGTGCAGTGAAGGCAGCAGGTGAAACAGCAGTCAATCATTGGTTGTATATATTTTATGTATTTATGTATTTGCCCCCTTAGTATGACTTTTTTTTGTATTTTGTTATTGTACAGCGCTGCGTCCCCAAGTGGCACTTTATAAATAAACTTTACATACATGTCACCAGTCACCACCTGTGTTTGACTGCATGGAGGGTGGAGACAGCTTACTCTGCCAGAATGGAAGGGTGGACAGTCAACGTTATGGCCTCCCAACAGAAGTTTGCCTTTAAGATGTCAGTAAGGTATTTTTTTGTGTATTTTAGGTAAATAGCAGAATTTCATTCCTAGTCACTAGTGGAAACAGCGGGAAATGTATGAGATCCCAAATCTGAATAATAAGCTACATTTGTTATTTAAAGGGGAAGTCATCAAGCTTTAAATGAACTATGTGTCTTGATGACCAAGAAAGGCCTAGGAGACATGACATCCAACTATAATGCTCTACGTATACACACTAAACAGTGATCCTGAGTATTAAAAGCAATACACATTTTTAATTTAGGGCTTTAGTGGCCTTGGCTGTTTTGGAGGATTAATTTATTGATCAGTACCTTTAGAATTCTACTATGATGAGCAGAAAGACATTTAAGACCTTCTCATTGTGTATGAAGTATCTTTAAATCTAAAGAGAAAGAGACAAAGAAAAACTATCCTTTCGGAAATTCGCCATTAACCCGCGCCAAAAGGAAAAACTACTTAGAGGAAATCGCAATGTATTTAATTCTTTATCTGTTCCTCCATTCTGTAGAAGAAACAATGGTATCACATCATTAAAGTGACGCTCCTGAAAAAAGTAAAATCCACAGGAGTCACCAAGGTCGTGAATTTAGCGAACAGTCTGAATCTCAATCTTGAAGAAATATTGCAAAAGACCCGTATAGAACGATCTCTTTAAAACTTTTACCACCGTCTATTGTTTCTTTGGAATTTTATTTCCTCTTCTCTTAAGCCTTTTTGTTGGTAGCACTGAAAAGGATTAATATCACAAAGAAACACATTGCTGCCATAATGAGCTTTTCTTTCAAGATAATTCATAATTCCGTAATTAGACAAGGGATTTAGCCGCCTGAATACTTATTGTATCTGCAAGAAGCCTTAGGATTTTTTTAATTTTTGCTGACAGACAAACGTCTTCTCTTAATGAGGGTTCGTATTGGGAGTTTTAAGTAAGTTTCCCCTTTTTTTTTCTCAACCTAATTCAAACATTTTTTTGGAAAATAAATGGCGGAATGAAACTAAAGAATAAACTCAAACTAAATAATGAAATCAAACTGAATGATGTCATCAACCCAAGTGATGAAATCAAATCAAATTATGAAATCATGGAAAAGCCATTTTGATCAACTTCAGCAAGTTTGGTTGACATCCAATAGGTTTGTTAATAAAGGAAAGGATCCAAAAGTGATAAGAAGCAAGTACAGCAAGTCCCAATTTGGGATGTTAAGGACCACTAAGCTCCCATTAGTCCCAAATAATCTATAATTGTTCAAGTAGGTAGGAGCAAAAATTCAAACCTACAGATACAATAGGAGATTCTACATTGGCTTGTAACTCTCACTCTCCCTGCCCGACAGCAAAGTATTAAAACATTGAGTACTCTCGGCCTATCCTCTAAAGCAACTAATGTACTTAATGCAATCAAAATAGGAGGTAGGCATACTTGCTCGTATCTTGTGCATAATTAGGAATTTGTTGCATTTAAGGTTTAGTTGTCCTTTAATATGGTTAGGTACCAGGTTGTGGGGTAAAAAGGACATGACTGTCCCCCATTATTTACCTATAAATTGGTACTGATAAGAATTTCTGTGTATTATCTTTTCCCCACAGATCCCAACTTTCTATGGTGAGAGCTTCCATACTGCTTGCTTTAGCAGTGGTGCAAACTATCCAAAATCACAAGGGTACCCTTGACATGTCCATAACTTTCAATTGGTAAACTTATAAAAAAAAAAAAAACAATAAGTACAGTAGATATAACAAAACCCTAAGACGTGAGAAACGAGATCCCTGACCCAAAGAGCTTACAATTAACTACACAGATGGTAAAAATCAAAGAACTTCAAACCTCCCCTCACCCCCAAATGAAGTGTGTGTAGAATTGAAAGCCCCCCATTCACTGCAGATGGGAAGTATTTGGCACGTTTCCCAATTCTTAGTAATTAGAACCATTACACAAAATGGCATGTGTTCCCCTTATCTTCCACATTACCATATAGATCATATGAGACAGGAACAATGAGACAGCTGGGCGAGACGCAGATAACATAGGCCTCTCACGTTGGTCTCTTTTACTCCTCCACCCTTGTCATTGATGTATGAATGGCCCATGAATTTCTAATTTGTTTGGAAACGCCATTATATTCTCCTAGTTAATTATATTCTCCAATTTGAGCAATTTAGCCAGGAAATTGCATGTGGCGATAAGAGAATGTGCAGGGACTTAATATCACATGCATAGAAGGTACCTTGCAAGCATGTGCAGAGGAGGCAGCAGATGAAACAACAGTCAATCATTGGTTGTGATGTCAGTTGTCCCAGCCCTGATTGACTGCATAGAGGGAGGAGCCAGCTTACTGCCAGAATGGGGACAATAATTATTTATAAATATCTGGTTAGTAATACAGGTAATAAAGTGCAAAATATATCACTTGGGGTTGACCCGTTTTTTGTTTTAATTGTGGACATGCCCTTTAAACCCTCATCAACGCATTTTGTATAATTTTACCAAAAGTATTTGTATAATACGCTTGTGAAGGTTCTCATTCATCCATTCTGCGACTAAAATCGGCGCAGAATTAGCAAAACTGGCGACAAATTCTGCCGAATCTCGGTGAATAACCCCCAATATGGTTCTGCATTAATGCAGGTGCCTCCCGCCTTGTGGTTCTAGCTATTCAGGGAAGGAATTTCCAGCGCAGAGACTGTACAGAGCAGGTTATGGACCAACACATGGCAGGTTTCCAGAGCTGATCGGGAGAGGGGACTCCCAGTATCGAAGGTTCACTAGATGGGGGATGGGAACTTAGTATGTGCATTAATGACTGCGGCAGATTGTCAGGTCTTCAATGCTAGTTTAAGGGCAGTGCAGAGAACACGTTGGATCTGGGGCCCTAATATCACAAGGGCCCCTTTGGGTACAAAACTACAATGGGGCCCCTATCCATGCTTCATCCACAGTGGTTTCTAGAAGGAGGCTGTATCTGTCATAGTAAGAAAATGCCCCCCACCCGGCTCCCGGGCCCCCTGGGGTTGCAGGGTCTGCTCCCCTGGTAGTGACGCCCATCGAAAAGAATCATAATACATTTAATAAATTGTGCTCTAACCCTCCTGCTTTCAGGGGATGCTGGGAGATGTAGTTCAGCAACTAATTAGATCTGCATACATGTCTTAAACCGTGATGGCCCTGGCACTGCAGGTCTGGTACGTAAGCGATGATATAATCTAATACAATACGTTGAGATTGGATACAATACATGGCAGCAGCTATTAGTTAATTAAAGATAATTTATTTACCGTCAGATTAAATTCCAGCCTTTGATACAGTCAGACAGGACACGTGGGTCCTTCCCGCAGCTGTTACCAGAGCAGCTCATCAAGATGGGTTTAGCTGATTGCAAACGATAGAGAGTGCTTGCTTAGCTTGACGCATCCCTATGGAATCAGTGCCAGCTGTAACGTAACGCACTGGATTCGCTATAGG
Source organism: Hymenochirus boettgeri (assembly GCA_019447015.1). NCBI lineage: Eukaryota > Metazoa > Chordata > Amphibia > Anura > Pipidae > Hymenochirus > Hymenochirus boettgeri. The sequence goes on along the minus strand of JAACNH010001383.1, from coordinate 62,035 downwards.
GAAAGATACATCAGGGGTGTCTAACCTGCAGATGTTTTCAAACTACAACTCCCAGCATTCCCTGTCTGCAGTATATATTATAATGCAGACTGAAGAACTAGTTCCAAGATTAGGGGAATTGTCAGATTTTAACCTGTTAAAGGAAAAATAAGCCACACTGAGAGGATTCTGTAATTCTTAACAAGGAGATACAGCTGGTCTCTAAATCAGCAGAGAAATCATCTGTTTAATTCAGGACCCATTCTGGAAGAACGGCTGCTTAAAGGGCTATAGTATATCAGTTAATCTCCCTTAAAACCCCAATACTGCAATAGTTAGAAATCTGAGAGATGTAAGTCTAACCTGAAATGCTGTCTGATGTTCTGTTATCCCGGTATCTGCTTCCTGATTATTTGGGTTAGTCATGGTTAGAGAAAGGATCTGGGTCTGAAATCCAAATGTTCCATCCGAAACTAGACTAGAAATCTGAACAATCCGTCTGGTTTTCGGGACTTCGGAGCGCATTCTCGTTTCTTATCGAACATTCTAGCTATTTTCGAAAATTCTATAATACTCAAAAATACGGTCGGAAACTCGAAAATAGTTTCCAATCGTATTTTTGAAGATTATCGAGAGTTCGAGGCTATTTTCGAGCGTTTAAAAAAAAAAATCGAAAAAGCACTCCGAAGTCCCGAATTTAAGTTCCGTTTTCGGATCTTCGGGATTTTCCCAAAGATCCGAAAAAACCCGAAAAAGGAATGAAGCCCGGCAGTTTCGGCCATCTCTAGTCATAGATATGACAGTTGACATCACGACAGCCAGCGATTGAAAACTTTAACCCTAGCTGTCTCCATTGAGCATGTTCAAGCTCAGAAAGCTTGGAGAGTACGTGTAAACCTTTTGATAGGGAATATTTTGATGCATAACTGGTTACTCCTACATCGGCTTTCAAACAATTGGGGTTTGGGTGGGTTGATTTATCAGTTTACAAGTTTTCACTATATTTTACTGAGGGGTAATTTGTATTAATGCCCCTGAGCCCTAGATAAGTAGAAGCTATTTAATAATAAGACCATTCAAACAGCATTGAGATTACTTACCAGTTGATGTTTGCTACAATTCCTTAAACAATCAGCCAAGACATTTTTAAAAATCTATCGCTCGGCTGACACAAGTGGAACGGTCTCCTGACAGGCAGACAGAATTTCCTAATAGCTCCTTGTCAGCGTCGCTGAAATGGAATATTCACCCTCAGACGTAAAATAAAACACACGGACTCTATCAGGGAGATTCAATAAAAGTTCTTATCGTTTAAAATGGTGCTAATATTGCCCCAACCAATCAGAACTTATTTAACATTTGAAAGCTAACATCTGTTTGGTTGGGGCAAAATTAGAACCATTTTAAATGATAAGATTGACAAACTGTATGTTTGTCAATAACCAGTGTTTTTATCTATAGATTTTATTGGGCTGAAAGCGCATTTATTATTTTATCCCTTTATGGTTCTGTCTTCTGTCAGTTACCTACCACCGTCCCATGGCGAGCGACTCCTGGACTGTCGGGGTCACTGACACGCTCCGATGTTGAAATGCCGTCAGCAGACACAATTCTTGTTAGCTGAAATCAGCCAGACATGTCTAAGCTTCGGAATACAGATAAAAATATATGAAGGGTTTAAAAGATACACAGAGAGAGAAGATGGCAATTATATCTCTGTAAATAGACACTAAATGATAGAGGCACGAGGAAAGGGTTAAAAGGCAGATTGGATATTTACATTAAAGGGGAAGCTTATGGTCATTTTAACATTACTTTGTGCAGAAAGACCTTTTTTAGAGCCGTTTATAACTTGCCTTGCAGAATATCTTATGGAAGGGGGTTTATGTATTTTAGCAACATGACTTTAAAGGCAGGGATCTCAAACAATGGTTATATTAACCTGAACTTTTTTTTTAGGTATACTAGGGGGTGCTGCCATGCTGCTTGCACTGGCAATTGTGAATATTCTTTATATAACAATAGAAAGAAAACAAAGTTACTTGCTTTATTTCACCCGAATACTTGTGCATAATTTTTCCATCTCATCCCTTTAAACACGGAATGTCCATTACATCAGTATTTTCAATAGAAACAGGCTGCAGGCTGCATTGGTTTAATTGTAGCCCTACAGCATGTATTAAATGAGCTGGTATATTTTCTGCATGTAGATTTCACATTGTAGTTGGATTTCAAGGGGAGAGGTGTAAAGTCTAATTGGGCCGGAGTTGAGTGTATCCAAATAAAGGGATGTGAATGAAACGTGCATATTAATTTGAACCCAGAGCTAAGGCCACAGAATCCAGAACCCACTTTATACCTCAACTTTATACATTTATTTGTGAATCACAATTACCCCTCCCCCTAATAAAATCTTAAAGGCAATGTCCACCCTTAAAATAAAAACTGGTGACTTGTCCGTTATCTGCCAGCAACCCCACCTGCTATTTTTATCATTTTATTACATGTATTTGTAACCAGATATTTCATTATAAGTTCTATTCCATTCTGGAAAGGGATCTGCCTCCTCCCTCTGCTCAATGAGCTTTTTATACGCTTGAGCGTGTGCAGAGGAGGCAGCAGGTGAAACAGCAGTCAATCATTGGTTGTGATGTCAGTTATCACAGCCTTGATTGACAGCATGGAGGGAGGAGCCAGCTTACTCTGCCAGAATGGGGACATTAATTATTATTAAATATCTGGTTAGTAATGCAGGTGATAAAGTGAAAATCATATCAGGGTTGGGGGCAGGTAACGGACAATTGATCGTTTTTCTTGTTATAAGGGTGAACATGTCGTTTAATGAACTGGGTGCTCCATATGTGACTATAAATCAGAGATTCTCATTGTATTAAGAACATTTTTATCTAAAATTAGGAAATAAATTAGTTCCCATCACTCGAGTTCCCATTTTCGCTGCCAGCGGAAAATCTACGTGATTCATAATTGAATTCTTCCAACCTGGTGCTACACGGCAAGATGCATCTTAAAATTTCATGATCAATCTTAGTTGTTCATCTCTCAAGGTTATTATAGGTAATATGCAAAAGAACCAATTAAAGTTTCTTCATAAAAATTTTTTTTATGGAAGACTCGATGAATTGCTTTTTGTAAAGTTATATGTGATCCAAAGATTAAAAAGAGCTGTATCTGTGCGGATATAATGTTTTACTCAGTGTCAGTATTGAGACTGGAGATTTCAAGTATCTCTTTGTTCACTTTCTACATTGTGACAAGTTTACAAGACAACTGCACCATTGTTGCTCCACCCCCCTTTTGGCCCAGGGCCCTAACCAATGTTAAGGCACATTATGCAAGAAGCTCCTCCTTCTGCTGGATAGACTAAGGTGTGGACGGAACTTATTGTCCTTCAATAAAGTTATAGATGTCAATAGATGTAATAACGAGGGTCAAATGGGTCAGTTTCAAAAAGATGACACATTTCACATTTTTATGGCGGAATGAAAGTAGCCAGTTTCATTCCCTTCTATCGAAAATTCCAAAATAGCTGGTCTGACCGCATCAGACTTTAACGATAATGGTTGATAGGTCTGAAATATCGGGTGAATGTCTGCCAGTGTGTATAGAGACTAATGATTTTCTGGAACGTTAGACATGCTACGGAGCCAAACCAGAGAATCCTCTTACATACATTTTATCATCGCCATTATCTAAACAATGTTCTGCTTGGCATCCTCTACCTACTAGAAAGGGGAACATTGGGACATTTCTGGGTTAAAACTTTGCTGAATTTTGCTGGCAGTTTGTTGCTTAATGAGTGATCTAAGTGCCTACCCCATTGTCCATAAATTTTGCAATAAAATCCTATCATTAAATTGTCCAGTTGCTGAACTGGTACCAAAATTGACACTGAAAGTACAAGCTGAGCTTTTTTTTTTATTTTGTTACATTTTTAATTCATTCTAAAATGAAATCTCTTTCTATGGAAGCAGATTCGCCGTCGCTGTTCTATATTTGGCGCTGCTTTGGTTTTGCTTTTGGAGTCTAAGAATAAACTGTAAAAGTTTGTCAAGGAAAACAATATGTTCTGACAATGCCTGCAGATTGGTGGAGTCCCCATTTAGTGTGTAACGTTAATGGTGCGGATTAGAGATGAATCCTGATTTCTAAACGAACGGGTTTTTCAAAACTCTGAACTTTTCACCAAAAATTCCATTCAAAACTCGATTTTTTTGTAAAATTGAAAAATCCCACATTTTTTATGGTAAAAAAACAATTAGAAAATTCTATAGAAAATTTGGAAAATTCCAATTCAGTAGGTTTATTGGAACATCATTAAGTTCCGTGGAACAGCTATCGGAAAGAAACTCATTCACCTCTAGTGTGAAGTGGTTATAGAATTACCAGGGTACGGTTTAGCGAGGACGCAGTGGATATAACCCATTTACAGGGAGAAATATAAACAATGAATTGTTAAATTACTTACAGGGAGATTCAATAAAAGTTCTTATCGTTTAAAATGGTGCTAATTTTGCCCCAACCAATCAGATGTTATTTAACATTTGAAAGCTAACATCTGGTTGGTTGGGGCAAAATTAGCACCATTTTAAACTATACGAACTTTTATTGAATAACCCCGTTAGTGCCCCCTTTTAGCCTCACAATGTTTACAGCTGGAGTTTTCATGGTTGCCTATGGTTTAGATGGTTCTGGGCTCTAGTGCAAATCAAAAACATATAGTCCACTTACAAACTATCAGGGTTATTCAATAAAAGTTCTTATCGTTAAAAATGGTGCTAATTTTGCCCCAACCAATCAGATCTTATTTAACATTTGAAAGCTAACATCTGATTGGTTGAGGCAAAATTAGCACCATTTTTAACGATAAGAGCAGTTATTGAATCTCCCTGTAAGGATGTGGGCTGAGAGATTCTGGGGTCATTGTGGTAACAGTGTTTCTAGTGAATGGTAGGGTTATTGAGGTCATCTTAGATGCCTACATGTCTAGATGCCTTAAGGTCTAGATGGTCATTACTTGAATAGTGAGTGGTAATGGTTTTGGCAACTTATTATGATGTCAGAAATACCACAGAATTCATTAATTGCGCTCTTAAAACCTAAACAAAGAAGTTATTTTATATTTCATTTGATGGTGAAGATGGAAGTCTATTGGTTGACATCCATGGCAAGCAACTAGTCCTTCTAGAAAAGGCCGTAAGGCCATTGCCATTACTGGTGGGAAAAAATGCTCCTTAACCTGCTAAATAGTTGTGGTTTGGTTTGTATTTTTTTTAAAGAGAAAAGAGTATTCCCCTTAGTAGTTAACAGAAAAGAGACTCTCTTGAGGTGATCAATGACATCTTGGAAATCTTCTTAGGTTCCTGAATTACTGGTTGCCCTCGTGGCCACCTCAGAACAACTTTATTACAGTAGTTTAAGTTTTATCGGGCACCTAAATTCAAAGGAATCCCGAAAAGCTTCGTTTCTCAGGTTTTCATTCTCAGTGGCCATTTTCGAGCCGTTTTAAGCGCACCATTAAAAGTAGTGCTTTAACTTACAAACCTATTTCTTTTGCCGTTAATTTAAGCCTTTCCTTTAAATAGAATTTAATGCCTTATTAGGGCCTACAATATCAAGGCCTTGCCCTCTTCTGATACTTAGAAAAGATATACTGTCCCCCTTTTAACCTCTTGCAAACATTAGGCATTCAAAAGCAATACAATTCTGCTTAGGTATTCCATTACAATAATAGATCTTTTGATTCTATGAGCAGTTTTGGGCAGGCAACACATTTCTCACGTGTTTTTATTTTAATTGAGCCATAAGTCTGTATGTGCCTATTATTACCCTTATTCTATTCTACCTGTGTTTTATAACAATACACCTTAAACATCCTTATATTTGCCCCAGTACTGGATTAATGTTTCATATAATGGGCCCATTTTGGATTTGCTAGATAAACATACATGATAGTATTTTGACGTTGAATCATTGGATATCTTAGAAACACGTGAAAAATTAAAGGGGACATTTTAGTTAAAAGTTAAAGGCATCTATACCGAAAAATAGGTTATTTTAAATTGACCATAACTGGAAACTATAATTCTTCCCAACCACCACTGAATCATTTTTTCGTTGATCTGCCCCCTATTTCTTAAGATATCCAATCTAAAACTTCTTATATTTCAGCTGTCAATCAAGTTCCTTGCTCTCAAAAACTATTCTTCTGTGAGTACTTTTACTGTAGCTGGAATGGTGACAGAGATTTGACAGTTGGAATGCTGTATGCTGTGTTCAGGCTTGACAGTTGGTTTGAGGGAAAAAAGTCAGGTCGGATGGAAGTGGGAGTGGTTAAAAGAGGGAGGGGGATACTGCTCCTAAACAAAATCAGGGAGATTCAATAAAAGTTCTTATCATTAAATATGGAGCTAATTCTGCCCCAACCAAAATCAGATCTTATTTAACATTTGAAAGCTAACATCTGATTGGTTGGGGCAAAATTAGCTCCATTTTTAACAATAAGAACTTTTATTGAATCTCCCTGATAGTATGCTGGATTGAAGGCATGCAGCAACACACACAAATCAGAGTAAGTGCTACTTACATGTATTCAAATATAGATTAAGATGAGGCAAAGTCATTTTTTCAGCATAGCGTCCCTTTAAATTAGTTATATATATTGCACATATCTCAGTAACTCTATCAGGGATATTCAATATCGTGGTGATCCCAATACAGTTAAGTTACGTTTTGCGCTTCCTCGTAGTGCGAAACGTAATGGTTTCTCGGTAAGGTAGGGCGCTCTGCATTGTGATGTTTAAATTTATATTCTATATATTTTTGACTTTTTTAAAATTCATTTACTTTTACCCTGATGTGATAGTTGGTGGAAAGCTGCCATTTTAGGTCCTGCACTGATCCTTCTTCCCAGTAGGAACCACTTCCTTGGAATGCTTCCAATAGTAATTTCATCCTCATTAGATCTAGACATGCAATGCTCTTTTAAGGTATAGCATTTAAACAAGAGATACCATGGAAATTACCCACAAGTCTTTCCTTTTATTTTTATCAATGGGTGATTCCGACATGTTCAGATTTCTCCTGAGTAACGTACATGACTCCAGTGGACACTATTTGGGGTCCTGTAAAGAGGAAGTCATTCCTTTTAAGCATTTATTTCTTTATAGACAGTGTAATAGGTGGATTGGCAATTTTGTTTTCTTCCAAGCATATGTACTTCCCCTTTAAGGTTCTTGGAATAGTCTTTTGTATTCTATTTTCATCCTACGCACCTTCTGTAATATTACATTATAATCCATTTTAAAGGTTTTTCTTGCTGGTCATCTTTTACTTTCAGAATTCGATACTTTTCTTGAAATCCTGGTAATTATCTTAGCCAAAACCAACACGAGATTTTGGCCTGGGGATGAGGGGCCCTTTAAATTGACTTAAAGTCACCACAGAGAGTGTAATTATTATACTGTGGCAGGGAGAATTAAACACAACGGCTTTCCAGTTTAGTTTAACTTCATGCAGTTCCTTGGTTACCAACAATTGCACTAAAAGGAAAACTTAAAAACCACATGTGTTCAGTAATTCTGTGTAGCCCTATGGAGCCCAGCACATCGTGCTTTATTGTGATTTATTTTTAGTTTAGTTCTCCTTTAAAATAAAAAAAAATGCCTGGGCGTAGAAACCGGGTGGACGAAATGTTCCCAATCGTAGATTCTTTAGTGACACTTTTTCTGTTAGTCACAAAAGCAGGCAAGTTTGGCCCATAGGGAAAATGAAGGATTAGTACCTAGTTTTAAAGGTCCTCTTTATACAAACATCTACAAAGCATCTTATTGTACAGAAACTCTATGACTCCAAGTTTAAAGCACTCTGAGCATGTGTGGACCAGTGTCTTTGAGAGGAGGTGTGGTTAGAAGTTATTTAAATGCAAAGCTTAGTCAGCTAAAATGTGTTTTATGATGAACTTCTTTAATGTATTTTTTTTAAAATGAATCTATTCGAGTTGGCCAGTGTATTCGCAAAATATTTTTAAAATTTGACATCACAATCCTGGTTAAGATAAAGAAAGTGAAAATCCTGACACAGAATGTTGTTTTTGTTGCCAAATTTTCAACAGTTTTGTGCCAAAATTTCATAGGTAGTTCACCAAAGAAATGTTAGTTTTGAAACTACATCAAACTACAGTCCAACTCTAATAATAATGCCCATTAGAAGTATATTTCACTGTGAACTGTTACATTATGACATAGAAATACCATGTCCGGGTCTGACACTCTGTTTTGCTGAGCAATTTTAACCTTGCTGCATCCTAAGCCACCTATTGGATGTCTTTTCACCTAACAGCAGGTCTGAACATCTCCAATGCTCTCATGTTACTGCTCAACTTTCTCCTTAATTACAATTAAGCTCACCACATCTCCTATAGATTTTTGGTTGCCCAGATGTCTGTTCCTGGACAAAAATTCTAAATAAAGTGTGTAGTAAAGAGCAACCAAAAACTCAGGCAACCCCACAGATATTGCTATCAACAAACGTGCAATTATTGTGCACACATTAAATTGCACACAATAAATCCACGTTTGTTTATAACAATATCTGTGGGGTTGCCTGAGTTTTTGGTTGCTCTTTACTACGCACTTTTATTTTCAACTTTCTCCTTACCTAATAATTGACTTCATATATTCATTGGCTTTAGATAGTCATTGGCTCTAGATATTACTTTTCTATGAATATTAATTGTCTCTAGATATTAATTGGCTCTAGATAGTCATTGGCTCTAGATATTACTTGTCTATGAATATTAATTGGCTCTAGATAGTCATTGGCTCTAGATATTACTTGTCTATGAATATTAATTGGCTCTAGATAGTCATTGGTTCTAGATATTACTTGTCTATGAATATTAATTGGCTTTAGATAGTCATTGGCTCTAGATATTATTTTTCTATTGGTATTTTCTCTAGATATTAAGGCTCTAGATATTACTTGTCTATGAATATTAATTGGCTCTAGATAGTCATTGGCTCTAGATATTACTTGTCTATGAATATTAATTGGCTCTAAATAGTCATTGGCTCTAGATAGACTAGAAAAACCTTTTATGACACCAACCCCTGGATCTCTATATAACATTTCATAGCATTAGAACCCTTTAAATATAACATTATAAATCTATTATGAGGTCTTTTTCAGGGAACATTCTCTGTTTATTTGCATTTTATATTTGCATTCTTCAGTGAGATACTAAGAATCTTATCCAATTGTAATTTACTCCCATGCATATCTCCCTTTATTTCCCAGTCCTACAAGATACACAATAAAGCTATCAAGATCTAATAGGGAAACACAATATCCGTCTATAGAAACATGTTGTCTGATGCATCTATCCGCTATACAATGGCACCACGATACAATCTCCTAAGAAAATATAGATCCCTCCCCTAATTCTTATTCAATGCTTATAGCACAATAAGGACACCCTTTGTCATATTCTTTGTGGTAATGTGTATGATGGGAGTATGGATTTCATAAACATGAAGGTCTCTTTGCCTTTTCATAAGATAATAAGCTAAGGGAAATTAAACCCTATCGAGTAATAAAGACTCCAATGCTTTTATTCTTCTATAAATATAAAGTGGAACCTAATTAAAGAAAGTATTCAACTCTGGGGTATCCAACAATGGTTGTTAACATGAAATATGCAAGAATGCTTTACTGTGTTAACACTTGTTTATGCAGTAACATTGATATCATTTCGGAATTTTAAATGCTTGCCTTTCAACACCATTTACTTTTAATGATGAATCGTTACCAGAGACGGGCGAACTCCGCTCGCAGATTTACGGATTTCCCCCAAAAATTAGAAAATTCTAAAATCTCCATTGAAGTTAATGATAGCTAAAAAATCTGAAAGTTCCACCTAAAATGAAGGTATAAATAGCAATGGTAACTTACTGTTAATGGCTCAGGGACCTGGGAAATGGTCTGAGGAACACATATCAATGACTAAGATCTTAAAAAAAAACAAAAAAAACACCATCTGGTACCAGAAACTTTACGCTCTTCCTGTTTTAGCATTCCGCGTAGTACTTTCCAGATTTCTAGAAATTGTAAATTCTCAATAGTTCAATAATTATCGAAAACAGTTTCGTGGTTTGGAAAAATTTGAAAAAGTTAGATATCCGCAAAAAGTCAGAGTTCTGGTGGATCCGTGAAATCTACTTCGGAATGATTTCAATATTAGTTGGTTGAGCTCAAGAAAAAGGCACAGCATGGAGAAGAAGGGAACAATTTGGCAAGATTTGGAATTCACGGAATGTTAGAGTTTCAACAATTCATTAAATCCAGAAATCTTTTCACAGTCACAGAGAAATTGGAATATTTTCTTTTTATGCCAAAATAATATAGAAATTTGTTCAACCTATACTTACGTGGGTTTCCTCTGGGCACTCTGGTTTCCCCCCATTAAGACACTTTGATAGGGTGTGAGTATAAGATAACATGAATAGATTGGAAGCTCTTCAGAATAGAGCCTAACGTGAATGGTTTCAATAATTGTAATGTCTGTGTTATTTGTTTAGCACCATGTAAAATAATAAATACACACAGCTACAGATGAAAAGACTGATTATAATGATCCGTACCATTGTATTAGAGATGATTATACCTGTATTAAACAACATAACTATGCACTTATAAGGCAGTGTAGTCTAAAGGTGGTTGGCCCTTTGGTAACATCGCTGTAGGGTAACAATTTATGTATATTATAAATAAACAGTCAGGCAAGGATAAAAGTTGTATTTCCAGCTTTTGTTTTTAACTACTCGCTTACATTTTAAATTCCCTGCCCAGAAGCTATTTCTGCAATGCTACATCCAGTGCATTCAAAATTGTGGATGATTTAGGCCTAACACACTCATCCTACCAATAGATGCAACTCTATGGGTTACCACAAATAGCTGAGCCCAAGGGACTTGGTCCTTTAGCCTTTCCCTCCAACATCTCCTACAAAAACAGCTCTGTTTGTCTTTATCAATCTACAGTATTAGAATGGTTTAGGCTTCATTTGAGAGTTTGTCGATACATTGCCTCACTATCTATTGGTATCTCTGTGTCTACAGATGGGGGACATTTCAATCGAAAGAGTCCCAATGTAAAGTACAACACTATCTAACAATGTAGACAATTAAATGAAGGTAAAGCACTGTCTATTGTATGTGCGAAAGCAGCAAGCCCCAACGAAGAGCGTGCCGACATAGAAATTAAGCTAAAAAGTTATCTACTTGGGTAAATTATTACCAGACATGGGGCATCTAAGTAGAATTTGTTTTCCCAGGGGTAAGATCCTAGGACAATTGAATGTCCCTTTCTACATCTTCTTTGCACATAATCAGACCACAAAAGGGGGGCAAGTTGAACCCCCAAAAAGCTTTCTAACAAGAGTATTTTAGGTTGGGAAAAGGGTCAGAATAATTAAAGGACAACAATACTCTAAAATATATATATTTTTTAAAATGAAAATATGATTGATTATTCCCACATTCTGGTTAGTTCCCTGTGTCTTCCTATATTAAAGATAGAGCTGAAGCACTAAGTAAGACTGGCAAAAGCAGATTTCTTTTGTGCTGCCGCTCCTCATAAAAGTGTTATTTGGAGGTAGAAAGAATCAATGCTATCTCCCTGCCCCAGATACATTTTATTTTAACTGTTTTTTTTAATACTCACTATAGTTCTTCTTTAATTTAAATATTTTGTGGTATATATATATATATATATATATATATATATATATTATATAATGTCAAAGTGTTTTGTAGACATTAGTTAGCTTGGCCTAACATTCTTTACAGCATCCTGAAAAAACCTGCAATACCTGTTATATGAAACAAAATGGCTAGATCTCACGCCAAACCCCAGTATTACAGGGAATTAGGTAACCCATCCTGCAATCTCAAAATCTTTGACAGCTCATTTTCACAGACAGACTTTAGCTGGAATAAATCAGATCCTTGTCCTGCCTACTGAATTTTCACCCTTTTAGAATTCCTAATTCGCCTCACACATTGTCAATCTATTATCTTCACTGGGGTGAACTAACATGATGAAGTTATTCCTAGAATACCAAATACCTTTATGCCAGGCACTTGCCGTGCTTACAGAATTTGAAAGTTTTTTTTTACATAGACTGTCCCAAATTTCTATAAAAACAATTATCAATCCTGGGAATTAAACTTTGACACCAGTGGAAGTATAAGGATCAAAATAAACAATAATTGTTAGGCAAACAACTGGACCCTTAGTTATAGGTAGAATAGGAAAGTCTGATTGGCTCACAGTTCCAGTTCCACCCACCAATCTGATCGATCGAAATGGAGTATATTGCTGGTATAATGAATGTCTATTAATAGCGGAATGAGTTGTACAATTTTTATTACTACAGTAGTTTGTTTCAGCTTTTTTACATTCACATTTTACATTTACTTAAGGAAATAATAAGATCGAGAATATGTACATTTTTGGGGCGAATCAATGGTAATGTCTACTTTAGGCCAGATAGTGTATGGGCACCTATAGATCAGCGACTAATGTTAGGATATTGCTGTTAAACCCAGTCCCAGACAATTCAGATTTCCTAATGCCTTTAATGAACCAAAATATTTATCAGGGACAATATATAGTTATGGACTTAATTCCTGACTAATACACTAACAGCAGGGTCATCATATTATATTGGGTGTGCATCTAACTTTGTGTACTGATTTTTTTTCAAAAAAGCTGGAAAAAATTCCAAACTCCCAATAAAAACAGTAAACTCTCGCTTTCCAATGGCCTTGTGCTATTTCCAGCACATGACTTGATGCAAAAGAAAAAAAAAATGTTTTTGTGCTACTTAATAGTGCAACAACTAGCTTCTTGGAAACAGAGGCGTGATCTCCGTACTCCTTACCTGCCGGGTTCCTGCGATGCAGTTATGTGCAGGTATGTGTCTGATGAAGGTGCATGGGCACCGAAACGTTACGCTGTGTTTGTTTATGTTCCAATAAACGCCAGTTTGCATCAAGTCTGGTGTGCACAGTTTTTTCTTCCCTGCGATGCAGTTACTCCCGCTAACTCAGTGAAAGTATCACATCTCCCCTATAAAGTATTGTGTAAGTGTGTTCACAGATTGCTTAGTTTGTGTGGTATATTTGAGCCTAAATCTAAAGGAGCATATAAAAAGCCACAAGACCAATTCAGTTTGATTGTGGAAGGGTTTTCTTAGCATTCCTTTTCAGTGCACCCATCACATTTGAAAGCTGTCATGTTAAATGGATGCATTTCAGCTTGCCTTCCTCTAAGAAAGCAGCCATTTTGAACCATGTCATTATCTAGTAATTGTGAATTAGAATTGGTAATACTAAGCGCGGTGATGTGTCGACATGTCAGAAGAAGTGACATTTGAAAGAAGACAAAAGACAGGTATGAACTGAAATGTCTCCAATCTTGGAAACCCTGCTGAGGATTTGCATTGCAACAGGGAAAAAAAACCAAGACATCCCCTTGTGAGATTTAAAATCAGTGGGCATGTATCTATAACAGTGCTATGTACAGCAAGGTCTGGTAAAGACCTAAATCAAGTATATAACTTAGTAGTGGATATAGAGAAAGCAAGATAGGTAGACAAGGTTTCATTTATTGAAGAATAATCTATGACAATATCTCAAAATTGACTTGATACTCTATAGTATCTTAGTCTTCCATTCAATGTGAGATTGCATTTACGAAAAACGTAAACCAATTAAATGTCAGGAGCAATTAACTTCAAAATTTTCTGTGCAACACAGAATGGGAAGATTTTTATAGTGCTCTTATAATTAAAGTTAATACAAATGAATATACAATCCCTGAAAGGGTAATAAGTCACAAAAATGTGGTTGGATTCAGCATTTTTAATATAATCTCCATGCTTGCTATGGTCTTATTCAGAAAAGAGCGGATTGTTGTGATTCAATAGGAGCCTTTTAATGTACTGTTGAAACAAATCTTGTTTTTAGGGAGGCAAAGACTTTTAAACAGAGGCTAAATAGCATTGTATCTTCAAATGGAGGAATGGCAATTCACTGTCCCTACAGGCAGCATTACCACTAGTCTCTATTCTCTCTGTTTGACTTTAAGGAACCTTATTTACAGTAGATGAGAGACAATATTTTTTTTCGATCTGACAGCAGATTCATGAAAATTTCAAACCCAATTGAATCGGAATTTTTTCGAATTTGCAATCTAAATTTTCGAGTGTTTAATATCAATTTAAAAAATTCCCATCGTAATTTTCAATTTTCTCATTTTCGATTTTCGCATTTTCGATGGAAAGGTCTGAGTTTTTAAAATTTGTAAAAAACAAGTTGGATCCACAGATTTATAAAACCAGCATTTTTAAATCAAAGCCAGATTCTTTGGAAACTGGAATTAATCTCTGTTTACCATACATTTATTACATGTTTATTACAAGGGCTGGAGCTTAGGGAAGTAACGGTTGTTTGTGAAACAAAATTATTTTATTGAAGAGTTTTCTAAATTGCTCTCTACTTCTCAAGACTGAAATGATTCTCTGATCTCTATCAATGATTAATCAGTGGCACCAGTGGAGCTGTCACAATAACTCATCCATTATTGATCAAGCAATGCTACTATGAGGATATGGAGAAACACTCTATGGGTTGGCTCTTTGGACAGATTTGTACAGCATTTGGCTTAGCTGCTGACTATATATATATAGAAATGTGGGTGAATCAATAAACTCAATCAAGTAAGCACTGCATAATTCATACATGTTTGTACCAAACACTAAACATGTATGTTTTCATTCTTGTTTCCATATTACATTAGGGACTTGAAGTTGTTGTAGCATTTGCGTGCAGGGTTTTACATCTCAACAATTCTGAAAAAATGTGTGCCAATTGTTTTACTGTATCCCCAGCTTGTCTCAAGGTGCCCTTTAAAAGGCTGAATATGGTTTTACAGATCCGGTACATTGGGCATTAGTGATTTGGAGTAGTAGTTTAGAGCCATCCATTAAACACAAAATTGTTTTTGTTGCAATTTTGTACGTTTGATGATTACATTTTGTCAATCTGTGGTGTAACTAGGAATCACTGGGAGTTCAAAGTGTAAATTGTGGTTTCAATCTGAAATTTAGCAGTGTGTCGGGAGATCAAATCTTTATAGTAAAGAGTGTAGATGGACCTGAACCGGAACCGGATATCACGGATCTGCCGAAACTTCTGATATTTTAGGATTTTTCCGAAAAGCGATGAACTGTTTTCAATAATTATTGAACATTCAAGAATTTTCAGATTTTACAATTGAACATTTTTGATATTTCTAGAAATTTTTAATTTTTAAATCTGCAATTTTCGAAATTTCTAGAAATCTCGAAAATACTATGTGGACCGCATGAAATTTCTGGTACTGGACAGTGTTGTTTTTTTTAGATTTTAGATACGTGTTCCCCAGACCATTTCCCAGGTCCCTGAGCCACTTACAGTAAGTTACCATTGCTATTAATACCTTAATTTTAGGTAGATTTTTTAACTACCATTGGCGAATCTGCAAGCAGGAGAGGAGGTCAGTGAGTCCAGACTTTTCTAGTAGAGAGAGAATAATGAGTAAAAATGTCAAAAAACATAATAAACATACTAAAGGCAAAATCCTAACCACTCACACACATTCCCTGGTTCTGGCGATTTAATGCTTCATTGAATTGAAGTACTTTATCATTCATGGGCAAACTTGACATATATTTAGCTACATACCATCCTCCCTATTCGGAATGTTTATAAATAATTCCCATATGCCAAAATGTGCCTTATAATCTTTGTTTCTACCAATATAGAGTACAAAGTCAAGTGAAACTAATAATGAACATACTAAAGAGACATTGAGTTTAATGTATGGTCCCATTAGTAGGCATTTAACCAAGGACCTTGTGCCTTAAACACTGCACTTGTTTTGCTAAATGTGCTGAAGACAGGGCAAAATAACCACCGAATAAAAGATTTAGCATTTCGTAATGTTCACGTTGCAAAACAGACCAATTAAACCGAGACACTGTGCAATTTGTTATGTAAAATGTGCCAAGTGTACTAGGAGCTACAGAAAAAAAAATCCAAGTTAAACACAACATAACAAATGATATCAGTATTTCAGTTACTCCAAAGAGAGTTCTGAATATAGATCTACTTTTTATTCGCACTGATAGAAACAGAGGGAAAAAAATGATTCCGTTTTCCCAACACTGTAGAAAATATGCAGACAACAGCATTAGAACGCAAGTCATGCCTCGTTCCTGCTTCTCTCCCCTTGTTGCATTTCATAAATATGAATCTTATGTGGAGTCCTTGAGGATTCTACTATTATCTAAACCCCCCCAATATTAATGATTGCCCCCTTAGTGACACGCTCTGATCTTTAAGATAGTAGCCTGCAGCCTCTGTCTCAGCCAAATGATTAAGTCTGCGGTGTCTGTTCGTTATTGGATCTGTACCTCTTAGAATCTTCCGTTTATAGTCCAGAATAGTCCAGAATTCTCAACATGAATACAATACTTTATATAAAAATGACAACCTCATTGTTGTATTAATGTCGGGTGTCAATAAGGATGTAGAGGGTCGATTTAGTGTGCAGCCAATAAAATATAGATTGTGTTTTTGCATGGCTTCTTTCCACCACCAAATTATTCTGTAAGAACCCTGAACGTGGATAGAAATTCAAATGAAATATTGATAGGGACAGTGGAGACCAAACAATTTTATTCTCCTGCTCATTTACATGGAATGTATGTCTAGGAACTCCAAGCTTCCACAAACAGAGAACAGCTTAGCGAACGGGATTGGTAAATAGGACGGAGAGATGCATAATTATGGCATGAACTCATTGAATGTGAAGAGCACAGTGGCATGAAATTCCTATAATGAAAGTCAATCTGAACCTTGCATTAGAAACAGGGCCTTCAGCAACATTAGGCTTCTCACCAACATGAGGTACCATGAGTCTAATGAAGGGTTTCCAGTACTTGAGCACAAATTTTCTTTCTTTTTCTTTTTTTCCGCCCGTTTCATGCCTAATTGCATGTTTTCCTGTGGGACACATATAACTTTAAATAGCAAACATCTGCTATTAGATGGATATTCATTTATAAATAGACACTGAACGATTATGTGTTTTTCTCTTATCTGAGCATCAAAATAGTGATAAAGATAGGAATGCAACAGCAAGATTATACATATATAATAATACGGTCAAACTATGGAACTGTCTTCCATTGGACGTTGTTATGGCAGGTTCATTGGTCAGTTTAATAAAAAGCTGGATGAGTTTCTACAAACAAGGAATGTTACAAGTTACTGGTATTGATACATAAAGTAGAGTTGGGAAAGGGTTTGTCACTGTGAGATCGGTAAAGCTATGGAACTGTCTTCCATTGGACGTTGTTATGGCAGGTTCATTGGTCAGTTTAATAAAAAGCTGGATGAGTTTCTACAAACAAGGAATGTTACAGGTTACTGGTATCGATACATAAAGTAGAGTTGATCCAGGGATAATTCCCATTGCCACTTAGAGTCAGGAAGGAATTATTTTCCCTTCCTCCCCCCTTCCTACCTCTGGATCAACTATTAGGCAGAACCACAGCTCCATAACAACACTAATAAGAAATTATAATATCTCTTATTAATAAT
>JAACNH010001383.1:25695-44083 GCA_019447015.1 Hymenochirus boettgeri | reverse complement strand
TTGGTTGGGCCATCGTCCGGGAGAAGGAGGAGGGACCACATCTCCATAACAACACTAATAAGAAATTATAATATCTCTTATTAATAATGATTGGTTGGGCCATCGTCCGGGAGAAGGAGGTTAGACTACAACTCCATAACGAAGTAATAAGATATTAATAATAATATCTCTTATTAATAAAGATTGCTGGTTTAAAACAAACGACAAAATATTTTTGTGGTTATATACTTCACAATCACACAAAAGCAGTAAGAATTATATGGAAGCTGTATCCCAAATCATAGGCATGTTCTTTTATTTTAAATTGCCGTTTCATGCAGGGCTCATGGTTGTGCCATCAATTAATGCAGAGGGGAAATCAAATTCTCTAGAACATCAATGAAGATTATTAGAAGTGAAAAGTCTTTTTAAAGAACGAGTGGCTATTATTGTAGTGTTCTTTTGTACTGCAGGCTTCCTCTTAAGATGGAAATACAGTAATTGGCAAAAACAGATGTCACCTTTCTGATAAGGGAAGGATAGCAGGGAGAATCATTGTAAAGCTCTTATATGAAGTGAAATACCAATCTCTATTACTTCTACCACTGTAGGGAATTTAGTTTTGAAGGTCCCTTTGAGCCGGCTGTTCAAAATCTATGGTTATGACAATACTTAGGTCTGGGTTATTAATTGCTAAAGGCAGTTTTACAGTTGTATCTTCTGAAGTTAACACTACAACTTTTGCATTTACTTACCAATAGCTCCATAATAATTATGGCTCAGCAGAAAGAATAGATCTGAATAGAAAAACTATTTCTGCCAAGTTTCCTTGTGTCTCTGATTAAGGTTTTATCACATTACCTAGAGCCCAGCTATCATTTGTCATCACTGAGTAAACAAGATGTATTCTTACCTGCAAACAACGGCGTAAAGCTCTTTAGGGACCCCCTAACCATCCACATGTTCATGGAATGCTCACATGAAGTAAGCCATGATGACATCTTGTACTGGTACAAGAAATTGTCACACCTGTTCTCCCTTAAGAATATCCAAGACACCTGTACTACAGACATCGCTTCTTAATGAGATAGAAATATCTGTTCTAAATATATTTCTCACCCATTGTGTTCTAGCACTGGATGAGGGCTTCAAATTGACAGAGCTAACAGCCCAAGTGATCTTGCAGTCTAGCGAAAACCCATGGATTGATCATTCATTTCCGAATTATTCAGTTACTAGGCTGACCAATTTGGCAGCAATCATTTGCAATGGAAAAGGCTGATTGACCGAAATATTGATTGACTTAAAATATCAACCTGTGTGTACCAGCCTTGACATTTCAGGAAATTATAGGAGAACTATAGTGTGTGCAAAGTTTTTTCAAAAGTATCTGGGGCAGGGAGGTAGGATTGGTACTTTCTATCTCCCAATATTGTTTCTATAAGGAGTGGCAAAACAAAGAAAACTGCTTTTGCCAGGCTTTCTGAGTGCTTCAGCCCTATCTTTAATACAGGAAGGCCCAGCGCACTAACCTGGCAGATGAAAACTTTATCTCCTGTAGCTTCTCAACAAAACAATATCAGGAGGTGGGAATAATCAATCCTACCTCCCTGCCCCAGGTACTTTTCATGTTTTAAAAGTTAATTTTACAGTACTTGTCCTTTAAGTGTCAAGAAGTGTGAATTCTTTAGCATCATCAAAAATAGAACTGCACAATTGATTGGATCGATTCCAATTTATTCCATAAAGTAGAGTTGATTCAGGGAAATTTTTCCGATTGCCACTTGGAGTCAGGAAGGAATTTTTCCCCCTTTCATAAATTTTGTGGGTTTTTTTGCCTTCCTCTGGATGAACAGTTAGTCAGGAAATGAAGATATTGCTAGATGGGTTGGACTGGATGGACGTATGTCTTTATTCAACCTCAAATACTGTACTATACTATACTATACTGTACTATACTGTACTGTACTGTACTATACTGTACTATACTGTACTCCACTATACTATACTATACTATACTATACTTTACTATACTGTACTATACTATACTATACTGTACTATACTGTACTATACTATACTGTACTATACTGTACTGTACTATACTATACTGTACTGTTCTATACTATACTATACTATACTGTACTATACTATACTGTACTATACTGTACTGTACTATACTGTACTATAATATACTGTACTATACTGTACTATACTATACTGTACTGTACTATACTATACTGTACTATACTATATTGTACTGTACTATACTGTACTATACTATACTGTACTATACTATACTGTACTGTTCTATACTATACTATACTATACTATACTATACTATACTGTACTGTTCTATACTATACTATACTATACTGTACTATACTATACTGTACTGTACTATACTGTACTGTACTATACTATACTATACTATACTAATTTTTACAACAATGGACATGTTTAAATGCTGAATATATGAATGAAATACCCCGATGATGGATTCAGTATTTGTTTGTTGGTTAAAATTGCTGTAGAAAACCAGGTCAGTGGGTGAAAAACGAATCATTCCCCCTCGCACCTACTTTGCAATTGATTTTAAATGGAAGTTTTCTGGCTGTAGTCGGTACACGGTGCTCCACGAAGTAATTAGATCTGAAAGGCTCATTTCTCAATGACCAGTTCAGATCTAGAGGTTAAGTACCATAGTGTCCACTTCCCAGGGTCTCTTCACGCCGTCGCGTCCATGACTTTAGAATAGAACAGACTGACACACTGACGATTATGTGCCAATCCCTCGTTATAAATAATAAAGCAAAACAGTTGACAATTCTAGGTTAATCTTGTAGGCCTTGCTGACATAGCATCTTTCCTGCCTTAGACTCGGGGTCATGGCTATGTTATTTGTTATTAAATAGGACAGCTTATTGATTTCCTGTTGGACTGTTTCCCCATCAATGTAAATGCTTCTATCATTGTATATTGCACAGCTCTGTAATATAATTATAGTGGAATAAAGTTAGTAAGTAAGTGTGTGTGTGTGTTTATGCGTGTGTGTGTGCTGCTTATGGGCGGTTGTGGAAGTCTTGAAGTTGGCATTGGCAAAGGATGCTGGGAATTGTATTTAAAGATGGCTATGCACATGACATTATAAATGGCCAATCCTGTCAGGTCCCATGGGATTTGCTGATGATCGGCCATGGGTATGGATTGAAAACAACTGATCCCAACACCAGTGACCCATGCCTGTTAGATGTGGGATTGGTTTTTAGGATTTCTGCTGGAAAATTACTTTTGGGCCATTAAAGGGAGCCAATTAATGAGTAATGTGTAGTCACCCTAAACAATTGACCCCCTATACAATGTATAGAGAAGTAGATTGGGTTGGGATATTTGTGAATCTTTAAAATTACCATTAGATCATTAGTGGAGTCTGCAGTGAATTTTAGATAAAGGTATATGGCTAGTAGTGATGACTCTTTGTCGCTAAACAAACCTGGTTTTGAAAATCCGAAGATATGATGGAAGCTCGGAAGTCAACTTAAAAATTCTGATTCAGTTGGAGTCTAAACAGATTTTCGGAACTTTGGGAATACTGTAGGTTCTGTGGAATCGCTGTTGAAACGAAATTCGTCAGCGTCCTTCATCTCTAATATCTAGCACAGCTCTCAGAGATGATAGATTAGTGAACATACTCAAAGCAGCTGTCACATTACACAGTTTACCAGTGGGATACTTTTTTATTATCTTCATCTTCTCCTGCATAATGTTGGGTCTTGCCAAAGACCCAGCAAGAGATATTGGCTTAGATTTCTCCTTATTCAATTTGATTTCTCTTTTAGACAAATGTGTTGATTTTTCCATGGTCGGTTCGCGGATCCGAACCCGGATCCGCCGCGGATTCATCCCGTTCGCTAACGGCGGATTTTTCTGGAATTTCCGCCTTCCGAACCGCGGATTTCTCGTATTTTCGAAAATGACGAGGATTACTTGTATTTTCGAAAATACATATTTTCTAAAATTTTCGAAAATTATGAGATTTCTCGTATTTTCGAAAATTTTAGAAAATACGAGAAATCTTGTAATTTCGAGGATATTTTTCCTTTTAATGGGTCTGCTCGCGGATTTTCGAATTTTCGAATTTTCCCGAAAATTCGCGGACCGAATTTTGCGAAGTTCGGACATCTCTACTTGTAAGCTCTACACATGACTTTTTAACCTTTCACACCCCTTTGTTGTTCACGTGGTCCTTAAAAAACATGTATATCTTTCTTCCCATGGTGAGTTTTCTCTTATCTGCTATACTCCTAGGTGTTAGGTCCCAGAGTTTTGGGTCCACATCCTGTGTATAGCACATGGGAGGGGGTGTCAATTAACCCTTTAGTTCCCTTTAAAGGATGCATTTTAATATTGGTCAATAAGCCAAAAAATAAGTATTACATCTTGGAGATCTTTAAGTAACTTCTTAAATTGCAAGATGTAACTTTGTTGTACATTTTGAAAGATTTTTTATAGTGCTTGGTATTTGGATATCTAAAGTGATGTTATTTCATGAAATTCCTGTCTTTGTGACATTTAAGTGTAAAATCACGAAGCGAGATTTTTCCGGAGGCAAAGAAAGTCATCTGAAAAAACACGCAAAGGCTAACACACAATAGGTATGTGTATACGCTGTCATGCAGAGGGCTCTTGATGATTCTTACGGGAGTGTTTTGCAAATAAGAATGATCTTATTAAGTGTATCTGTAACCCTGTAACCTTGACCATGCACAATACACATGTTAAGGCACTTGCTTCTAGAGCAGCCAATCCCAGTTAGCCAGCTATTACATCATTGCTGACATTATGATGTCGCCCTGATAAATGCTAATCAAATTGTTTATTGAGCAGAGATGCTCTGTTTGCTCGCCGAGCATATTCCAGCAGCAGGTTTCTACTGACATATCACCTATACCCATCACTGAACTGCAATTATATGATAGCATGGTTATTCCAATGATTTGTGCCTTTGAGTGCATTAATGAAACATACACTTTCAAAAAGATGATTCTACTGGTTTATTCATTTCACTTAATTGACTTGCTTGGTTAAAATGAACACGGCTTTTATGCATGGACTCCATTGCTTGTGGTTGTATGATTAGAATTCCTGTCAGGAACATAGTCAAGCACAGGGACTACAATAAGTCATCCACAGGATGTAATGGGAAAATAAATCTATGAATGGACATTTGCTAGATAAATCTTTAAAAAAACCCAAAAAATCCTCATTTTTTTAAAGGATTTTTTTTTTAATTATTATTTTTTCTATCCATTTGCTTAAAGTTTATGCAAGTTCATTCGTTCAGAACTGAAATGTGACATTCCGTGATATGTTCCTCCCCTAAGCATCTTTCTTTAATATGATTACCTCTTCCATCTAATTCTCATTCTCGGTGTCTTTCCATCAACCGGCATTCCTTTCCAAAAAGAACTCAGCTAAAGCCTCCCCCTTCTCTCCGTTTTATGAGATGAACAGAGTAATCTTTCACACTACTGATCTGGAACTAGGGGAAGAAGCTGGTACAAATCTGGGGCTTTCTTCAGTCTAGTCACGTTTGTAAGACTCAATTGTCTTGCTTGGTTCTTTAGCACACAACTCCACTCCCCTCCCAGTCTGGCATTTTCACTCTTATCTGCCTTATATGTCTTTTATTTCTTTCTGTCTTATCTTTTTGTTTCCCATTCAATATCTTCTAGACCAGCGTCACAAGCCATTCCCGGCATATTTATTAGTTGTCTAATATCTGGGAGTGAGAACACACAAAGCCATTCTATGCATCAATGCTCTTAATGGTTCTTAAGGAATAATTAGAGAAGAAAGCAAAGGCTTCATTTTCTTTTGGGCAAAAAAAAAAAAATCTGAAAGTTCTGAGTAAAGTAATGGTATAAAAAGCACGATAACTTATATAAGATGGCTCAGGCACCTGTGGAATGGTCATGGGAACATATCACCAAAATGTAAATAAAATTCAATTTTCTACACGTGAGGACATTTCAGAGCTTCCGCGTGTATATTTGAAGCTACTTTCTGTGATCCTTGGAAGTAGCCTTGTATACTCGGTAACCTTCGAAAGTAGTTTTGGAACTAACTAAAATATCAAAAGTTCCAAGATGCGAAAGTTCAGAACAGTTCTGACGGAACTTCAGAACTTGGAGTCCTGAGGGTTACACGGATTTGAATCGGACTCGAATCCCATTCTGTCTTTTTGGCAGAACAAATCTACTGTCTAATAAGCTAAGGCAGTCTCAACTCCAAGCTGGAAACTCCTATATAAAGTGTGAATAGAAATAGGATCTGGGTCCATTTCGGACCTGGTTACGACACGGAACCCCTTGTTATCAGACTTCAGAGCCCATTTTCGATAATTACCAAATGTCGATAATCCTTTAAAATACGATCGGAAACTCGAAAATTGTCGAAAATAGCCTCGAACATTCGGTAACTATCGAAAATGGGCTCCGAAGTCCCGAAGGTATGTTTCGTTCTTGGATTATGGGATCTTCGGGATTTTCCCGAGATCCATTAATACGAAACCAGAACGAAACTTAACAGTTTCGGTCAATTAAATACAACACAATCTATCGACTTGTCTTCATTTCTCAACACCCTCTTCTACTGGCACATTTGACCCATGGCAACCTGAAAGGTTACAGAACGGTGACCTGTGTGACCTGTGTGGATCATTATAATTAATTACCAAAAAGTTGTTCCTTCTCCTTTAATGCCTTGACATAGTTTTCACATAAGCCAAAGTATAAAGAACTCCTCAAACTTATTTATTTTTTATTAAATTATTGTCTACACAGAGCTGTAAATCCCTGTATTATGTGTAATATAAATATTATCAGGAAGATTCACCCAGAGCTGGAAGAGATTTACCAGAAGCTGCAAGGCTTTAGGTGAATCTCACTCTTAATTGGCGTTAAATACTTGTGTGTGTGCATCCTCTGTTAAATAGGCTTACGGCCGCTGCGTAAGTGTCAATTCCGATACTCGGCAGCTTGCTCCAACCTATGGGGTAAAAGTTACGCTAAATGGTCGTATATTGGTTAGCACAACTTTAGACCATTAAGACTAGTGGCTCTGCATCGCTCCGCGGTAAATCACCCTGTATGTTAAAATTTTCGGCACAGAACATTGATTTTCAGATTTCAAATTTCCAAACCAAAACTATGTCCTGTAAGATTTTCTCCAACCACCAAATGTACTTTGATTTATTAGTTTCAGTTAATTTTTTACTGGCTAAATTCCCCTTTGGTAGTTTGTGTGTCTTTAATCGATAAGGAAGGTAACAAGAACATTCTCTAATATATTCTTCTTTCTGCAGAAATTTATTGAAAATGCCCCCCTATAATATGTTCTCCATTCTTATATATCCTCCATTATTGTTATTAGTATCATTGTGGCTTTATATAGCAACAACATCTTCCGTAACGATTTATAATTACATGTATACATTCACATCAGGCCCTGCCCCGAAGAGCTTACAATCTAAGCACATTTATTTAACACATACAACCTATCAGTATGTCTTTATGATTGTGGGGAAACCGGAGTGCCGGGAGGAAACCCACGCAAGCACGGGGAGAACAGACAGACTCCTTGCAGATGTGTCCAAGGGTGGAATCGAACTCAGGATTTTGGTGCCGCAAGGTATCAGTGCTAACCACTGAGCCACCAACACAAGTTTCCAGGCTGCTCTGCTGTAATGCCCAGTTCATAGGGTACGTCCAGTCTCCTTAATATATTTTACTTTCACAGCAAGTTGATATCTAAATTTAAACTGGTAAAATACAAGAAACATGTGCCCAGTCTACCTCTAGGGGATTCTATTCTAAAACGTCCTCATTTATTACAGTTCTGTATAATCTGCACCATTGCTTTACTTGCTGCTGTACAGAATGTTAAAGGAAAAAGATATTTGAGCTGAACGTTAGAGGAATCGCTGCCTTAAAATCAGGCTTTGTGGTTTCCTCTACAAACCCGTGTTGTACCCTGTTCATTTACCAATTCAGTGAACAGGATTGAACAGGAACGTTTCCTATAGTATTCAGCATAGATGGGGAAGAAGCCATTTCTGCTTCTCTCCTATGCTCCTCCTTGGCCCTTCTCTCCAATCTGCTTTACTACTAACCTGCTAACCTTCATTTCTACGTTTTTCCGTGTTGCTTTGTGTTGTGATCATTTTTGTCTGATTATTTATTTCACACTCGGTATCATTTATCAAGTAAATCATGACAACATCATTGTATTGGAAGCTTCTCCTTGATGCATTTGGTATTGTCTTGGATCAAGACTCATTGTGTTGATTTCAGAGCAATAAAATGATATCCTTGTAGGAAGAGAATGAATGAGTCCATAGTTTCCTGGTTAATATAGATTAAATAGACCAAATGGTAATCATGTTCAACCAATCCAGCTGTGTTGGGGGACCTTTGCAAACCATGGACAGTACAATTCCCTTCTTAAAGTCATGCTAACCCAGTGTAAAAAGTCCAGCATCTTCTCCCATGTTCATCCCTACAGGAAACGCACCACGGCTGGTTATAGGGGAAAAAAAGATGGTGTGAATGTCGTACTAATCAATGTTATATCCCTGTAGGGGCAGTTTTGCAGGACTTTTTGATTCTAACAAACTTCCCGTAATAGGCATAATATACTGATATTGGATCCTGATGCATCGCCCTACTGTATCAAAAGTCACACATGTGTTTAAGTCAAATTTGTTCTCATGCCTACAATCCAAAGATACAGGTATTGATGTGTTATAATAAACTCTTTAGAATATGGTCTGATGTTATTGTAACTTAATCATTACAATGCTGGTATGGTATATGTTAAGCTCCATCTAGGAAACTGAACTACAATGCAACACAATATGGGATCTGTGTAGAGCCGGTCTCTGTATAATGTAAGAGTTGATAGACCTGAATAGGGCACAGTGTAGGCACAACTACTCATTTAATATGCACATTTATTTTGTGTTAAGAGGTCGGAAGCTAAAATAATGGTAATTGTGTGATTCGGTTAACAAGGGTCAGAACACACACACTAATCTTTATTGGGAGGGGGGCAAAGAAAACTCTAAAAAGAACCAGTAAACACTTTACTGGGATGGAGTCTCCAGCGCTACCAGCTGGGTTAAACACTTGGAATTACGCCATTAATCTTTGTATACAACAAAACAGAAGTGATTCATGGCACGTCCTGTACTAACCAAACTCACATTTCCAATCTCGGAATTTCTGGGGGGGTTTCTTCTCTCATTTAAAGATTAGTGTGCTGTAAGGTTGTAAGGTTGTAAGGTTGCCTTTCAGATGCACAGGGAGGTTGATAAGAAAATACATTTTTTGTACAGTCAGAAGCAAAGTATTAAACAGCAGTGGCACCATGTAAGGCTCTCTGGGCATAGAGAAAATTATTCTGTGAATTCCAATTATGGCCATATTCATAAAGTAATGACTGTAAAATGCTATTTAGTATTAGAACTTTACAAGTGCATTGGTACTATCCAGACATACATACCATGCATTACCAAATACAGTGCAAAATGCTTTGTTGTATCACCAATAGATGCACCATTGTGGACTTTGAAATGGAACTATGGTCTTCACACAAGTACCTTCTATTAAATAACAGATACCTCATACATTTCAACAAGCCTAGGATGATGTTTCTAGAAGTTGCCAATCCAAAATTTTAAGCTTGTAAGTATCTCTTCCTAGTCTGCACTATCCCTGTGTCTCTGTGACAGGCATGTGTTATAACCTGTGTCATAAACTACATTCCCAGAAATCAATATTTTCTGAAGCTACAAACTTGCAATCAATATATCTGCATTCCTCTGCCTTAGGGAGAGAAAAGAGGCATGTGGATAGCTTTAAAAACAATTAATACATTTGGGGGTGGAGCTTATGATGCAGCTGATGATGCTCTGTCTTAGCAGTAGGACATAAGTGGGCATGCTCAAGACAGTGGCTTGCTTGTGATGTCACAGCTCACTTTGTGTGCAGGAAGCACCACCCTTTGTATTGCTGTAAGTTTGTGCTCTTTTTGATAGGGGCATCTACACAGAGACTACAAATTCCCTTTAACCACCATGACATATGTTACGATGCATTACGGACTTGCTTAATCAGTAATGACCATTACTGCAGGTATGAAGTGCTAATAAATGGGGCCTAGGACCTTCCTTACCTTTGAAACCATTGTTAAATGATGACAGCAAAGTGATGCAAAAATAATGATGAAAGCTGAAAATTCCTAATTAACCATGAAAGCTGAAGGCAAGATTTCCAAATCGTCTCTGTTGTAAAACATCGGGAGCTGCTGCTTCACTTTGTTCTGAGCAGAAACATTAATGTGCAAGAGAAATCTGTTTTTATTTTAGTAAATGGATTTTCCCCTAGAAACCAACAGATGCTCTCTAACAGCTGATCCATGGAAAGTGTTTTATGTCCTTGAACATGGTAAATGTTCTATGGGCAAAAATGGCAGAAAAAGGATAGGCAGTAGGTTTAAATCTACCCTTACATCCTACCTATCTGGTACCCAGCACAGTATATGGTATCTATATATCTATATATGATAAATCTACCCTTACATCCTACCTATCCGGTAACCAGCACAGTATATGGTATCTATATATAATACATCTACCCTTACATCCTACCTATCCGGTAACCAGCACAGTATATTATATCTATATATCTGTATATGATAAATCTAGCCTTACATCCTACCTATCTGGTAACCAGCACAGTATATGGTATCTATATATCTATAGATAATATGATAATCTAGCCTTACATCCTACCTCTGGTAACCAGCACATATATGGTATCTATAATCTATATATGATAAATCTAGCCTTACATCCTACCTATCTGGTAACCAGCACATTATATGGTATCTATATATATCTATATATATAAATCTACCCTACATCCTACCTATCTGGTAACCAGCACAGTATATGATATCTATATATCTATATATGATAAATCTATCCTACATCCTACCTATCTAGTACCAGCACATATATGGTATCTATATACTATATATGATAAATCTACCTTACATCCTACCTATCTGGTAACCAGCCATCATAATGGTATCTTATTCTATATATGATAAATCTACCCTTACATCCTACCTATCTGGTAACCAGCACAGTATATGATATCATATATGAATAAATCTACCCTTACATCCTACCTATCTGGTAACCAGCACATCATATGGTATCTATATCTCTATATTGATAAATCTACCCTTACATCCTACCTATCTGGTAACCAGCACTATATGGTATCTATATATCTATATTGATAATCTAGCCTTACATCCTACCTATCCGGTAACCAGCACATTATATGGTATCTATATATCAATATTTGATAAATCTAGCCTTACATCCTACCTATTGTAACCGCACAGTATATGGTATCTATATATCTATAATGATAAATCTACCCTTACATCCTACCTATCCGGTAACCAGCACAGTATATGATATCTATATCTATATATGATAAATCTACCCTTACATCCTACCTATCTGGTAACCAGCACAGTATATGGTATCTTATATATATATGATAAATCTACCTTCATCTCTACCTATCGGTAACCACACAGTAATTGATATATTATATCTATATATGATAATCTACCCTTACATCCTACCTATCGGTAACCAGCACAGTATATTTATCTATATATCATATATTATAAATCTACCTTACATCCTACCTATCTGGTAACCAGCACAGTATATGGTATCTATATATCTATATATGATAAATCTACCCTTACATCCTACCTATCTGGTAACCACCACAGTATATGGTATCTATATATCTATATATATAATCTACCTTACATCCTACTTATCGGTAACCAGCACAGTATATATCTTTATCTATATATGATAAATCTACCCTTACATCCTACCTATCTGGTACCAGCACTAATATGGTATCTATATATCTATATATGATAAATCTACCCTTACTCCTACCTATCCGGTAACCAGCACAGTATATGGTATCTATATATCTATATATGATAAATCTAGCCTTACATCCTACCTATCTGGTAACCAGCAACGTATATGATATCTATATAAATTATGATAAACTACCCTTCATCCTACCTATCCGTAACCACCACAGTATATGGTATCTATATATCTTATTATGTATCTAGCCTTAACTCCTACCTATCGGTACCCAGCACAGCATATGGTACTCTATATATCTATATATGATAAATCTACCCTTACATCCTCTACTATCCGGTTAACTAACACAGTCATATGGTATCTATATATCTATATATGATAAATCTACCCTTACATCCTACCTATCTGGTAACCAGCACAGTATTGAGATCTAGATATCTATAATGATAAATCTTCCTTACATCCTACCTATCTGTAACCAGCACATTAATTGTATCTATATAACTTATATATGAAAATCATCCTTACATCCTACCTATCTGGAACCCGCACATATATGGTATCTATATATCTATATATGATAAATCTACCCTTACATCCTACCTATCTGGTAACCAGCACAGTATATGATATCTATATATGATAAATCTCCCTTACATCCTACATTCTGGTAACAGCACATCATATGGTATCTATAATCTATATATGATAATCTAGCCTTACATCCTACCTATCTGGTAACCAGCACATATATGGTATCTATATATCTATATATGATAAATCTACCCTTACATCCTACCTATCCGGTAACCAGCACAGTATATGGTATCTATATATCATATATTGATAAATCTACCTTACATCCTACCATATGGTAACCGCCACAGTATATGGTCTATTATATCTATATATGATAAATCTACCCTTACATCCTACCTATCCGGTAACCAGCACAGATATGATACTATATATCTATATATGATAAATCTAGCCTTACATCCTACCTATTGGTAACCAGCACAGTATATGGTATCTATATATCTAATATTGATAATCTAGCCTTACATCCTACCTATCTGGTAACCAGCACAGTATATGATATCTATATATCTATATATGATAAATCTACCCTTACATCCTACCTATCGGTAACCAGCACAGTATATGATATCTATATATCTATATATGATAAATCAGCCCTTACATCTACCTATCTGGTAACCAGCCACATATGGTATCTATATATCTATATATGATAATATCCTTACATCCTACCATCTGGTAACCAGCACAGTATATGGTATCTATATATCTATTATATATAATCTACCCTTACATCCACCTATTCGGTAACCAGCACAGTATATGGTATCTATATATCTATATATGATAAATCTAACCTTACATCCTACCTATCTGGTAACCAGCACAGTATATGGTATCTATATATCTATATATGATAAATCTACCTTACATCCTACCTATCTCGGTAACCAGCACAGTATATGGTATCTATATATCTATATAGATAAATCTACCCTTACATCCTACCTATCTGGTAACCAGCAAGTATATGATATCTATTTATCTATATAAGATAAAATCTACCCTTACATCCTACCTATCCGGTAACCAGCACAGTATATGGTATCTATATATCTATATATGATAAATCTACCCTTACATCCTACCTATTCGGTAACCAGCACAGTATATGGTATCTATATATCTATATATGATAAATCTACCCTTACATCCTACCTATCTGGTAACCAGCACAGTATATGATATCTTTATATCTATATATGATAAATCTACCCTTATATCCTACCTATCCGGTAACCAGCACAGTATATGGTATCTATATATGATAAATCTACCCTTACATCCTACCTATCTGGTAACCAGCACAGTATATGATATCTATATATCTATATATGATAAATCTACCCTTATATCCTATCTATCTGGTAACCAGCACAGTATATGGTATCTATATATCTATACATGATAAATCTACCCTTATATCCTACCTATCCGGTAACCAGCACAGTATATGATATCTATATATTTATATATGATAAATCTACCCTTACATCCTACCTATCCGGTAACCAGCACAGTATATGGTATCTATATATCTATATATGATAAATCTACCCTTACATCCTACCTATCCCAACCCCTCTCTTTACTTCCCCTTTCTTTTGCTCCCCCCCTTGTTCTTGCAAAAAACCCATCGCTGGCTGCGTGAACCCCTCTGGTTTGTAGGCCAATACCAAAACCCCATTAAAGCAAATTCACCAGTCACCGCCTGGTCTCTCTCTTTTCTCTCTAACCGATAGCCTCTAAACTGCTAGAGCAATAACAGGGAGATTCAATAAAGTTCTTATCGTTAAAAATTGTACTAATTTTGCCCCAACCAATCAGATGTTAGCTTTCAAATGATTGGGGAAAATTGGCACCATTTTTAACAATAAGAATCTCCCTGTCTTCTCCCGTATCACTACTACCTTCATGCTCATAACCTATTGGATCCTTTGCAATCTGGATTCCGTCCTGCGCATTCCACCGAGACGGCCCTGTGTAAGTTTTAAATCATCTGCAGGTTGCAAAGGCCAATGGTCCCTTTTCTATTCTTATCCTCCTTGACCTCTCCTCTGCTTTCGACACAGTTGATCATTCCCTCCTTATGCGTATACTTCACTCTTTGGGAATTCGTAATGAACGCTATTTCCTTGGGAGATGTTATACCCCTTTTGGCTTCAAATATCATTTATATGCAGACGATACACAAATCTACTTGTCCACCCCTACTACCTCAATTAAATCTTTCCTGGTCCTGTCCCATCTTTCTCGATTCTGTTGAGAATACCCCCATTTCTAATCAGCACGCTGCCTAGGGGAATTATTGACTCCTCTCTCTCCTTTCCACACCACATTAACTAAGTTGCGAAACCCTGCTGCTTCTCCCTTTGCAATAGACCCAAATCCGCAGGTTCCTTTCTCTCCCTCCCGACCACCGCTATGCTTATGCATGCTCTCATCCTACACCCCCTGGACTATTGCAACCTACTACTTTCTGGTCTTCCTGCTTCCCCCTCTCTCCCCTTCAGTCTATACTTAACTTTGCCACATGTATTGTTTCACTCCTAATAAACCGGATCCCAAATCTCCTCTGTACCGGACAACACCTGGTTCCCCGTTAATCAGTGCATTACATACACAAATCCTTCTCCTAACATTTAAATCCCTTCGGTCTGCTGCTCCTCCTTATATTTCCTCTCTAGTCTCCGCATATGTTTCTGCCCATACCCTCTGCTCATCGCAGAACCAGCTCCTGTACAGACCCCCCGACACCTTAAACCTTTCTCTCATGGCTCCCATCCTCTGGAATTCTATTCCCCTCTCTCTATGTCAAGAAACCTCAATTAGCAGGTTTAAATCTATCCTTACATCCTACCTATCTGGTAACCAGAACATTGAATGGTATCTATATATCTATATATGATAAATCTACCCTACATCCTACCTATCTGTTAACCACACATTATATGATATCTATATATCTATATATGATAAATCTACCTTACATCGTACCTATCCGGTAACCACACAGTATATGTATCTATATATCTATATATGATAAATCTACCCTTATCCTCCTACCATCTGGTAACCAGCACATTATATGGTATCTATATATCTATATAGATAAATCTACCCTTACATCCTACCTATCTGCGGTAACCAGCACATTATATATCTATATATCTATATTGATAAATCTACCTTACATCCTACCTATCTGGTAACCAGCACAGTATATGATATCTATATAACATATATGATAATCTATCCTTACATCCTACCTATCTGGTAACCAGCACAGTATATGATATCTATATATCTATATATGATAAATCTACCTTACATCCTACCTATCTGGTAACCAGCACAGTATATGGTATCTAAATATCTATATATGATAAATCTAGCCTTACATCCTACCTATCTGGTAACCAGCACATTATATGGTATCTATATATCTATATATGATAATCTACCCTTGCATCCTACCTATCTGGTAACCAGCACAGTATATGATATCTATATATCTATATATGATAAATCTAGCCTTACATCCTACCTATCTGGTAACCAGCACAGATATGATATCTATATATCTGATATGATAAATCTAGCCTTACATCCTACCTATCTGGTAACCAGCACAGTATATGGTATCTATATATCTATATATGATAAATCTAGCCTTACATCCTACCTATCTGGTAACCAGCACATTATATGGTATCTATATATCTATATATCTATATATTATAAATCTACCCTTACATCCTACCTATCTGGTAACCAGCACAGTATATGATATCTATATATCTATATATGATAAATCTATCCTTACATCCTACCTATCTAGTAACCAGCACATTATATGGTATCTATATAACTATATATGATAAATCTATCCTTACATCCTACCTATCTGGTAACCAGCACATCATATGGTATCTATATATCTATATATGATAAATCTACCCTTACATCCTACCTATCTGGTAACCAGCACAGTATATGATATCTATATATGATAAATCTACCCTTACATCCTACCTATCTGGTACCAGCACTCATATGGTATCTATATATCTATATATGATAAATCTACCCTTACATCCTACCTATCTGGTAACCAGCACATCATATGGTATCTATATATCTATATATGATAATCTACCCTTACATCCTACCTATCCGGTAACCAGCACAGTATAGGTATCTATATATCTATTTGATAAATCTAGCCTTACATCCTACCTATATATAACCAGCACAGTATATGGTACCTATATATCTATATGATAATCTACCCTTACATCCTACCTATCCGGTAACCAGCACAGTATATGATATCTATATATCTTATATGATATCTAGCCTTACATCCTACCTATCTGGTAACCAGCACATCATATGGTATCTATATATCTATATATGATAAATCTAGCCTTACTCCTACCTATCTGGTAACCAGCACAGTATATGAATCTATATATCTATATAGATAAATCTACCCTACATCCTACCTATCCGGTAACCAGCACAGTATATGATATCTATATATCTATATATGATAAATCTAGCCTTACATCCTACCTATCTGGTAACCGCACAGTATATGGTATCTATATATCTATATATGATAAATCTGCCTTACATCCTACCTATCTGTAACCAGCACAGTATATGGTAATCTATATATCTATATATCATACATCTACCCTTACATCCTACCTATTCGGTAACCAGCACGTAAATGGTATCTATATATCTATATATGATAAATCTACCCTTACATCCTACCTATCTGGTAACCAGCACAGTATATGGTATCTATATATCTATATATGATAAATCTACCCTTACATCCTACCTATCCGGTAACCACACAGTATATGGTATCTATAATCTATATTATAAATCTAGCCTTACATCCTACCTATCTGGTAACCACAAAGTATATTATCTATATATCTATATTGTATAAATCTACCCTTACATCCTACCTATCCGGTAACCAGCACAGTATATGGTATCTATATATCTATATATGATAAATCTAGCCTTACATCCTACCTACCGGTAACCAGCACAGCATATGGTACTATATATCTATATATGATAAATCTACCCTTACATCCTACATATCCGGTAACTAGCACAGTATATGGTATCTATATATCTATAATATATAATCTACCTTTACATCCTACCTATCTGGTAACCAGCACAGTATATGATATCTATATATCTATATATGATAATCTACACCACTTACATCCTACCTATCCGGTAACCAGCACAGTATATGGTATCTATATATCTATATATGATAAATCTACCCTTACATCCTGCCTATCTGGAAACCAGCACAGTATTGGTATCTATATATCTATATATGATAATCAACCCTTACATCCTACCTACCTGGTAACCAGCACAGTATATGGTATCTATTATCTATATATGATAATCTACCCTTACTCCTACCTATCTGGTAACCAGCACAGTATATGGTATCTATATATCTATATATGATAAATCTACCCTTACATCCTACCTATCTGGTAACCAGCACAGTATATGATATCTATATATCTATATATGATAAATCTACCTTACATCCTACCTATCTGGTAACCAGCACAGTATATGATATCTATATATCTATATATGATAAATCTACCCTTACATCCTACCTATCTGGTAACCAGCACAGTATATGATATCTATATATCTAATATTATAAATCTACCCTTACATCCTACCTATCTGGTACAGCACAGTATATGGTATCTTATATCTATATATGATAAATCTAG